>JAPMUY010006966.1:0-51399 GCA_026901105.3 Galaxias olidus | reverse complement strand
GGGGCCCATATTTATATTATGTTATATTTATATTTTATATATTTATTTCAGTAAAATTAAAGAACCATGTGTATCTGATGATAAAACTGACTATATGCTTGATAACTTGTCCTGAGGTAAAGCTCTGTTTTACTTTTATTTTTATTGACATGCCAAAGCAATTAAATGTTTTGTTACATTTTATACAATAATTTTAAAACCTTTTCACTAATTTGATCTCATCAGTGTATATTTTGCTGGTAAACGCTCTCTTCATACACCATATCAGATATTTGAAAGAAAGCTTGGCTATATTCCAGGTCAACAAATGAGGAACTTGTGGTTGAGTGATGAGATGATATTGTTGACGGGTGGAGATAGCAAAGTGTGCTGACGGTTCTCAAAGGATTACATTAGTTCTATTACATTACATTAGTTCTATTACATTACATTAGTTCTATTACATTACAGTTTAGTTTCGTGTCTCTGGGGCCTTTGTCTTTCACATTTTCAAACTGCGGAAGGGAGTTTTAGGCTCAATGCCGAATACTGTTGCACAAACCCAAAAGGATACAAAAACAATCTCTCTTAAAGGGGAAGCTTCTCGTCCTTCCTGAAAACCAATAATTCTCAGAGGCAGGGAAGGAGACTAAACCATTTTGTTATAGTCAGAGTCTCAGAGGCCAGTATTTATTTCTCAGAAGGTTTTTATTCGCTAAGCACTGAAGCACAAAGTAACAGGTTACAATATCAGCATGAACGTGCTCACCTGTACAGGTTACAATGTCAGCATGAATGCGCTCACCTATACAGGTTACAATGTCAGCATGAATGCGCTCTCCTGTATAGGTTACAATATCAGCATGAAGTGCTCTCCTGTACAGGTTACAATATCAGCATGAATGTGCTCTCCTGTACAGGTTACAATATCAGCATGAATGTGCTCTCCTGTACAGGTTACAATATCAGCATGAATGTGCTCTCCTGTACAGGTTACAATATCAGCATGAATGTGCTCTCCTGTACAGGTTACAATATCAGCATGAATGTGCTCTCCTGTACAGGTTACAATGTCAGCATGAATGTGCTCTCCTGTACAGGTTACAATATCAGCATGAATGCGCTCTCCTGTACAGGTTACAATGTCTGCATGAATGTGCCCTCCTGTAAGCTAAATAAGGCCACAAGCACCAATATGCTTTTCCTATGAAAGGAGCAACTCAACTTTTGATATACTTATATCAAAGCAACAGAACAGAGCAGTAATATACTAAAAGGTACAGAACATTTGATATGTTTATATCAATGTATTAATATGCGTTATATCAAAGGAGCGACAGATCAATAATATGCTAAATGGAGCAGAACATTAGTATTGCTAACAGTGCATTAATCTGCGTTACCAATATGCGCTAACCGAGTCAAGAAATGGGCTCCAGATTCTCTTGTGAATGAGAGCTGCGTTTCGCGAGCGAGTGGGGCGTCAGTCACCAGCAAGGTAGCTTAATTTATGGTCAGCTCCAATGTGGTCTTGGGACAGCTCCACCGAGAGCTCTCGGCTTTCGATATTTAAAGGTATTCTAGCCCTCCTTTGAATATCTCTCACAGACAATTCTGAAAGTACTTCCTGAACAGACCTTCTTGCTACATCTCTACCTAGCAACAATCTCCTTTACATCTGTTTTACCAAATTTAGTCAACAGATCAGCAAAGCGTTCTCTTCCTGTTTCCAGCTTGACAATACTTCCTGCCTGTAGTCAACATCAGCAAACAGACATTTCTTTCTTACACCTAACTGTAGTTTAGATCATTGACACACAACATAACAATAGTTTCACTGTTCAATTGTTTGTACAATCCTATGATATTGAAGTATAAAATACTTGATACATATTTCGACATGATCCAGAATGCTCTTCTGAGTAAGGGGTAGTAGAGAGAAACAGTGAAATAACTGAATAAAGTTGTAGTCATTACCTATTACCGATTTACCTATTATCATTATTTTTGCTGTCGCACAACAATATGATGCAGCTTTTCTTATTTGTGTAATAAAGTATTTAATTTAAGCTTTTTCGAGTACACATAGGCTATGATAATTATATTGTAAACGTTTTGATAGTTTTATGATTGTTTCACATTTTAATAGGTAGCCAATAGATTTGCTAAAACAAATTGGGAATATTTTTCAAGGGTTCGGACAATTTTCAGTCAATTTCAGAAAAATGTACATGGGAATTTAGGCTAGGGATTGTAAATATGCAATATCCAAAGACATTTTTATTTTTGATGGAGAATTTGTTTGGAGCCACACACACACACACAGTTAATCATAATAAAGCAACATTAAGTGTCAAAATTACCCTCATTAAAACCCATTCAGTGCACATGCATTCAGAAAGCCATGACCTCTGCCTTTAATGTGCCATATGCATCATTCCCGGTGTCATATTTACAGCAAGTTCAGTCTGCATGCACTGTGCATTCACCCCTTACATAGACTGTAAAATCTTATCAGTTAACCTTACTATTTACGGCAAGTTCAGTCTGCATGCACTGTCACCCATTACATATGTAGAGCACTATTTTATCAATGTACTGCTATTGAGTTCACACACTACTCCACTGTCTGAGCCACAGAGAAATTATTAATTGGTGTTCCCTGTTGTATTCTTTCATCATTGTAATTTAGAAATGCAAGATGAACTAGAAATGCATTTCCCTGTGCAAATGCGATGTGATGCATCGCAGTTATTCGACTGACCGCCTTAGCGCGCAGAACCTACCCCTGCAGCACAAGTGGACTGCGGTCCAAACCCTGTTTGTTGACAAGGGGGCTTATTGCCGCTAGGTCGGAAGTGCCTCTTCATCATAATATAATGGTGGACACATGACGATGAAGTACTACCGTTTGATTTTATTTTCAACAAGGTCAGGCTTTCACCGACAATGTGTTCAAAAAGTATGCATTTAGTTCAGAACAGGGTAGCACATGAGCAGTAATTTCTCCCTGTCAAAATGGGCTACCTCATACTTTTCAATTGAGGTAGCCCATTTGGAGGGGAGGATAAATGTTCAGTTGTATTTGATATGTGCTACAGGGAAGCCCACCTACACTGTAAAAAAAAAATAAAGTTGGCTCAACTTATAATTATGAGTAACCTGGCTGCCTTAAGATTTTGAGTAAGATGAGCAAAGAATAGGTTCTGGCAACTTCGTTATTTTAGTTTGATGTACTTCAATTTAAGTTCATGCAACTCACTATGAAAAGTCAATTTGACGAAATTGACATACAGCTAACTGATTATTTAATGATATTGACATATATTTGAAAGTTTAATAAATAGATTTTCTCAATACAGCACTTTAACGCAAACGCGTCAGGAACCCCCAACAAACACCTTTTTTTCACAATAGGTAACAGTAGGGGAACATACTTTAACTTGCCTCCCACGGGAACTTCGACTATTGTTCCTGTTTATGACTTCATGTCAGAAGAGCTTCGCCTGGCACATGTCACGAAGCAACATCTGTATAGCTTCTTTAACATTCGCCAGCTTGATCTATGCTAATAACCTTAGACTGATGCAACTATAAGATGTGGCTTGCACAACTTTTGAACAAGTAATTTCAGGGCTCGTAATTAATGATAACAGTGTTCAGAGTAAGAGTTGCAAAAAATAAATTTTTCATATGCCTTATATAATTTGCTATGTATGTTTAACAGGGATTGTATCACTTTGAGATTACTCTAGCAAAGTAAAGCACAATCCAAATAAATTGTATTATGATTAATATTACATCTTATAACTTGCTGGGATATATTCAAATGTATTACCTCAATGGCCTATCAGGATAGCAGTAACGATGACTATTACTTCATGCGGTCAAGAGTCAGGTGACGTCTTCAGTATGTTAATTCATTGTTCTTGAGTAAACTTGAATGTCTAAGTTGCATTGACCAATATGTTTTGCTTGATCAGTTGGTCAGGTTCCAACTTAAAATAACAAGTTGACTCAATGTTTTCTTAATTTTAGTACAACTAACTTAAATTAAAACAAGTTGAACTAACTAAAAGGCCAAATAATTTTTTACAGTGTAGAAATTGCCGTTTCAGTGCGGTGGCTCAGTGGTTAGCACTGTTGTCTCACAGCAAGAACGTTCTGGGTTCAATCCCCACCTAGTCCAAGGGCCTTTCTGTGTGGAGTTTGCATGTTCTCCCCGTGTTTGTGTGGGTTTTCTCCGGGTACTCCAGTTTCCTCCAACAGTCCAAAAACATGCAGGTTAATTGGTAACTCTAAATTGCCCGAGAGTGTGAATGTGAGTGTGAGTTGTTGTCTGTCCCTATGTGTCGGCCCTGTGATAGACTGGCGACCTGTCCAGGGTGTACCCTGCCTTTCGCCCTGTGTCGGCTGGGATACGCTCCAGCCCCCCCGCAACCCTGTCAAGGATATATTATATATTATAAGCGGTATAGCTAATGGATGGATGGAAGTTGCCGTCTCAAAGCATTGATTGTTTTACTTTTTAACGATTCACTTAATACAAATTCCCCTTGCCTTCTTGCATCTTTCTTATTTGATGTAGATTTTATCCTGCTCTGAGTCTGTATATGTCCGCGCAATTTGTAGCAAATACAGTATAATTTGAACAAGCTAACGCCTAACCTTGTGAGAGCCCCAAATCTGCCAAATTAACGGTAAATATATATTAGGCTATATGATTGATTCGATAGCATTAGGAAAACATAACGTTACGTGTCATAGTGCCTACTCTCACTTTGGAAGCAGTGACACTCACCTCTGAGCGGTGCTGCTAACTTCTTCATTCAGTTTAGCTAGACTGCATTGCATAAGCTAGTTACGGTTAACATCATCCGCTGCCTTCTTGTTGAGTAGGCTGGGCGCCGCGTTTAGCCTACTGTTCGAGTGGTTGCTTAAATATGTGTAGAAGTGTGCATATAAACCAGAGCCATTTATGTTCATTCCCCTTAGGAGTCAGGACTAAAACATTGACGATTTGACTAAAATGAAAACTTTCTAACACTGAACACTAACACTAAAACTAACACTAAATCTGAACCATAACGAAACAAATGAAATGACCAAAATTTGTCTTAAACGCAAATACAATTTTCAGTACGGACGAAGATGAAAACAAAATGAGAAATGCTTGTCAAAATTAACAGAGTCCGTGGCATTCGAACTGACATTTTGGCGTTGCAATGGAAGCGAAATGCAGGTGTTTAGGTGCCAGAAAATGGGGCTAATATTATTATTATTATAATAATTGCGAAACTTAAGGATAACAGTATTGCGTCTTACGAGGCAATCACATAATAACCAGACGGAGTCAGTCACTGCTGCAAGCCAATGCTGCAAGCCAAGACAGACAGTAGCCTATAGCCTAACATATAATTGCAAATTGTTATAACATTGACGCTAGATGGAGGCAAAAGACCGTGAAAACTCTTTCATTTCTTTCAAACTCTCAACTCTTTCAAACCCATTCATTTCAATGGGCCAAAAACCGATTCAAAATAATAATTAAAAATATAAAACGTCAACTGATCAGTTAGCTGGATGTTGGTTCAACGGAGTGCAATACCCAAGACATGAGGGCACTGGAATGGAATCGATTGGGTCAAAACTGCGGCACTTGAAAGGCGGGCAAAAACAGGCCTAATAATAATAATAATAATAATAATAATATGACTTTCCGGTAACAATATGTGTTGCATCTGACGATGCATCACATAATATGATTAATGATCTGCCATTCATTTCCAGAGCCAGCAGTTATAACCAACATCTGAATGTCCAATCAAAGAACATAACAGTGAACATGTGAGTTTTCACTAATTGGTTGTTATTGATATGAGCACTGAGGTCTGAGGGCTCAAACTCTTGTCGAATACATTATCATTGTTTTTTAAACTTTCCACCAAAGTGTCACTCCTTTTGAGCATAACACGAATTTGTTTGTGTTTTACAAGGCTGGTTAAACGCCAGACAGATTTAAAGTCAGTAAACTTAGTGAAGTAACAGAGGAGGGACCATCATTCAAATGTTAACGGGATCATCATGCCGTTATAGTGTTTGCAGTCGCTTCGACAATAATAACACAACTGTAGACAAAAGTTGTCATATTTAAAAAAATAATAAAAAAATTTGCATTAATATCTTTGAAGTAATCTGGCAAATTCAGAATAATATGTTCAAATATCTAACTCATGATGAAATACAATAGGAAATATAACTGCAAGCAGTGATAGCGGTGTCTGGCTATGAAAAAATTATTACAGACAAAAAGAACATTAAGAAAATAATAAAATAAGGAAATAAAAATAGCAGAAAAAAAAGAAAGAAAGAAAGAAAAAGTAGAAAAAGAAGAAAGGACAAATCCGGTTGGAATGGTCATAGAACTCTCAGCAAATGGAGGAGGTTGCACACCCACCAACCTACATAACCTTCAGTATCCTAGATAGCAAAATTAGACTGTTAAAGTACTGTGTCTAAATAGGTTTGTTGTTATTTAGTTTTAAGGCCTCAATAGTTCACATGATCTGACCTGTATGAGTAGATCCAATAAGAGGACTGAATAGCACCAGTGGCTTTGATTAGCGTCACAGAGGCCCACGTTTTACCACCTATTTATTACTCGTCATTTCAGCAAACGCGGCTTCGCAGACGAGACATGCTCTGAGGTTATTCACAGACACACCATACACAGTCACGGTGTCACATCTAACAAAACTTAAAAAAAAACGATATCTGCGTTAACAGCACTTCATCACTCTTTACACAAACATGACAAAAACATGATAACAAGAAAACATCAGATCAACATGATAACAAGGAAACATTAAGAACGTGCTGTCCATTAATATGAACAGAGTTGCTCGCCAGGCATGCTGGGAATTACACTAGACGCTACATTACGTTGATTAGTCATGTTTCTTTGTGCTATAGCGCCATCAACAGGAACAATGAGACTGCATGGCATGGGGTGTAGTTTTGAGAGGACCTGGACATGTGTGCCAAATTTAGTGCATTTTTAACCATGGGAAGTACAGAATCTGGAGGAATAATAATAATAATAATAATAATAATAATAATAATACTAACAATCATAATAAGTGCCCGGCTGCAGAGCAGGCCACCTAATAATAATAATGATAATAATAATAATAATAATAATAATAATAATAACAATTAGAATAGTTGCACGGCTGTACCACGGGTGTGTTGTTTTTAAATGTGCTATATGAATAAATTTGATTTGATTTGATCAGTAACAGTCAAATCTGTAAACGTTGTCTGGAACAGTGGTACATGGGACTATAGAAACTGTCTCTGTGTCTGATAGGGGATGATGATAAATTCTTACATCTAGAGATGATGTGGTTCATGTTCCACATTTGTCTTTGGATCTCTTTAGTCACCTTGAAATATGAAGATTTAAACATGGACTATTCTTTATCAGTGTTCATAAAGCAATGCATCCGGAGTAATGTAACAGTTATCATTTTGAGCAGTTTTAGAGAGCTACTAGAGGTGTTGATGTTATGGTACTGTTGATGTTGGAGAGAGCTACTAGAGGTGTTGATGTTATGGTACTGTTGATGTTGGAGAGAGCTACTAGGGGTGTTGATGTTGGAGAGAGCTACTAGGGGTGCTGATGTTATGGTACTGTTGATGTTGGAGAGAGCTACTAGGGGTGTTGATGTTGGAGAGAGCTACTAGAGGTGTTGATGTTATGGTACTGTGGATGTTGGAGAGAGCTACTAGGGGTGCTGATGTTATGGTACTGTTGATGTTGGAGAGAGCTACTAGGGGTGTTGATGTTATGGTACTGTTGATGTTGGAGAGAGCTACTAGGGGTGTTGATGTTGGAGAGAGCTACTAGGGGTGTTGATGTTATGGTACTGTTGATGTTGGAGAGAGCTACTAGAGGTGTTGATGTTATGGTACTGTTGATGTTGGAGAGAGCTACTAGAGGAGCTGATGTTATGGTACTGTTGATGTTGGAGAGAGCTACTAGGGGTGTTGATGTTATGGTACTGTTGATGTTGGAGAAAGCTACTAGAGGTGTTGATGTTGGAGAGAGCTACTAGGGGTGTAGATGTTGGAGAGAGCTACTAGGGGTGTTGATGTTGGAGAGAGCTACTAGGGGTGCTGATGTTTCTTCATGGATAACATTCCTGTTTCATCCCACGCTTTAATTTCAGAAGACGTGATTGTGGACCTAAGGATTTTATCTTGCACATTTTCGTGAATTTTGTGTTTATGTAATAAATTGTTTAATCATTTATTTTTGACATACTCTATAGGCTTTGTTGGTAATATTTTTTCTGTATTTTTTTAGGTCGGTCATCCATCGTAGTTCATAATGTTACTATTATTATTAGTAAAGAAAGCCCTTTCCCCTGTGTGAGAATACATTTAAATGACAAATACACTTCACCTGTTGCATGAGTTGGTCAAAGTTGTTTTTTATTGAAATAATTCTATGAATAATGATTTTTTTTTTACAGAGCCAGCCTTAAAGAACAACAACTATATAATATGTGAAATTAAAGAGCATAACAGGAAACATGTGAGTAGGGTTTAAACTAATTTGTTAAACGGTGAGGTGTAACTGCTCAAACCCCATTCACATGGTAACATAAACATTTTCACAAATCAGTACTTATTTAGTAATAGATGAAATGCCTTTTTCTAAGCTAACTATATGAATTTTTCAGCAGTGACCTTTTTTAAACAACAGTAATACAAACATAAACATAATTTATTCATCATTTGCCAATGTAATAAGCAGCTTATTGGTGCGTGATTAAACAGCCTCTTTAAAGAGCCATGGTATTCGTATATAATAATTAGACCTTTAACCACATCAAAAGATTTTTTATAATTTGTTGTTATGATATGAACATTCCTGAGGGCTGAAAGTGCATCAAATACAATAATTTTTATTTGTTTTTAAACTAAAGACTTTAAAGTGTCCCCACAGTGTCTGTCCTTTTCAGTATGAGACCAGTTTGTTTGTGTTTCACAGGGCTGATGAAATACCACACAGATTTAAAGACCTCCCAGTCAGTAAACTTAGTGAAGGACCCCCAGCTCGGTATCAACTGGTAACAAAGACGGAGAGTTTAGATGGTAAAGATGAAGCAGAGTCTAGACAAAGAAGATGGACTGTTGGAGAGAGAGATCCCACCAAGCCCAACAAAACCATCTTGCTGGTAGGAGAGAATGGAACAGGGAAGTCTACTCTCATCAATGCCATGGTTAACTATGTTATGGGAGTAGAGTGGGAGGATAAAGTCTGGTTGGAGATTGTAGAGCAGGGTAAACAGCTTCCAGCAGACAGACTAACATCAGAGATAAACGTGTATGAGATATTTGGATTTGAAGATCGTAAAGTCCCTTACTCTCTAACCATTGTCAACACTACATATGGAGACACAGAAAGCCCAGGTCCAATGGATAAAACACGTATCAAGATCACTCAGGAAATGCAAAATTTGTTCCTGATAGGGAAAATAATTCAAAAACTTCATGCAGTGGGATTGGTGTTAAAAGAAAGTACACATCAACTGAGCGATAGACAGCAGTACATCTTCAATTCATTTTTTTCTGAATTCGGCCGAAACATTCAGAATAACTTTGTAGCCCTCCTCACACATTCCACTGGTACTACTAGTGCTCTGACAGCTCTAGAAGAAGCAAAAATACAATGTGCCAAAGATGAACAAAATCAGACAGTTCATTTTCTCTTCAACAACTACCAATGCACATCCAATAAATTACAGATTCTTGAACAACCTTTCTGGGATTTAACAAAGGAAGGGATGAAGGGATTCTTTGGCTTTCTTGATCAGGTACCCTCAATTCAACTGAACACCACAGAGCACATAAGACTAACGGCTTGCATTGGGAACTTACAGGACCGAATTAAGTTGATAGAGATGAAACAGAATGAACTACATCAAATTAAGAAAGCTCTGAAGAAACAACAAACATTAATACAAAACAACCAAACATTAATTGATGAAACTTTGGAACAATGCAATTCTCTATATCAAAGCAAAAAAACAGAACAGTTAGCTCTCGAGTTAATTGATGAAAATATAAAAACACACAAGGAGACAATAGATCGGCAAAAAGAAGAAATCTACACAAACCAAGAATGCATGATTGAACTTGACGAGCCCTACAAAGAAAAAGTTCCTATCGAGTCCTCATTGTGCAACAAAGCTGTTTGCTGCACAGTCTGTGAAGAGACTTGCCAGTTTCCACATTATGCAAAAGGTGTAAGTCCATGTACTGGTGAGGTCTATATTAAAGGCAAATGCACTTCATGCACCAGGAAGTGTGACTACACCAAGCATGTTGAAGATACATGGATGTATGTCAGCAAGACTAAGACGGTCTCTAAGAACCTTAAAGACGTGAAGAAGAAGTATAAGAAGACCTGGGAAAGTTTAGTTCAACTGAAAAAGGGACACAAAACATCAGGGAAAGGAATCACAGAAAACAAAACAGTTAAGTGGCAAATGGAACAACTCAAAATGGACGGTGAAAAGATGAAGAGATTGTCCAAGAAGAGTGAATTTATATCGACAAATTTGTCAAAAGACATTTTGAGCCTTGATTCAGAAAAAGCCAGATGGGTTGAAGAGGCCTACCAGCATGTTGTTAAACTGGAGGAGATTTCTCTGAACACCAGCTCTACGTCCACATACATATATCAGGACTTCCTGATTGATAAGATGAAAGAGACAGGAGACATGGAGAAGATCCAGAGACTGGAGGACATTAAGAGACAAGGTAAGGAGGGACAGAAATAATAAATATATTTATTTATATTTACCTTTGCTATCCCCTTTTGCTCTTCCCCACAATGTATTTACTTATGGTGTGAGGGTTGGTGTGTTTGTGTGTAGGAGAGTTAGTATACGACTGTGTTACATTCAGCTAATTGAAAAATATCCAGGAGAATATCATTACCTGCTTTGATTTTCGGTTGGATTGTGGCCTACAGTCCGCTTTCATCTACAGTGTATTTGGACTTTTGATTGGGTGGGCGAGACATGTTTCGATGGGCTGAGACATTTATATTTACTACAAACGCACCCCAGAATATTTTTTTAGGAAGGACTTTTTCCGGTAAGACAGTCCCACCTCCATGTAATCACACAGAGTCTTCACAGGCTTGGTTCTAAGATTTTGTTTGTTTTTGCTGTGTTCACAGAGCCCAGTCAACCAAACATGTGTTTAAAACCAAAGACCATTATGGACACCAGGTAAGTAGCTTTAATCAATTTACTTGCACAAGTAATCAACAGAATAATTTGCTCCATTGAAAATGTAGCATAACAGTTCAAGTTTAGACTCGGCATATGAGAATATAAAGGAAATGGCAGGCCAACATTACCCAGTGATCTGTGAATATGGCTTTCTAAATCGTGGTTCAACTGTGTGAGGTCCATGGAGCCAGTAATAATTCATTTTATTTAGTTTTAGCTTTTTTCTAGATACTTAAAGCACTTTACACAATGTTTTTCACTTGACTGCAAGATAACCTGAATAAAAATTAAAGAGTTACAGGAAGAGTAGCTAGGTTGTCAATGGGGTTGTGGACTCTCCTACAGGGAATATTTTATCTATTTGATGTTTGTCTACTTGCCAATACATACAGCATAATAAAGTGACTAAGCCATTAGATTTCTAAGTTATAAGGACATGTTCTTATCCCTTGTGTGGTGGTCATGTTTTTGCTACTCTTCCAATGTTCGCAAGTCTGATGGACCCACAACAACATTGTGTTTTTAAAACTATATAGTCATAACGATTCATGTAAAAATACTTCCAGATGTTGACTTTATTAATTTATCAATTAATCAACTCAATCAGAAAAATTGTAAGCTACAAGTGAGACTAATTTGTTTGTGTTTCCCAGATTCAAAGACATTAAATGCAGTAGAGTCAGCGAAGGGCCCTCAGCTCGATATCAACTGATACCAAAGAAAGAATGCTTGGATAGTAAAATAGAAGCAGAGGCCATGCTCAGACGATGGACCTTTGGAGAAGAAGATCCCACCAAACCCAACAAAACCATCCTGCTGGTAGGAGAGACTGGAACAGGGAAGTCTACTCTCATCAATGCCATGGTTAACTATGTTATGGGAGTGGAGTGGGAGGATAAAGTCTGGTTTGAGATAGTAGAGGAGGGTAAAAGAAGTCAGTCAGAAAGTCAGACTTCGGAGATTACTGTCTATGATATCTTTGGATTTGAAGGTGAAAAGGTCCCCTTTTCTCTGACCATCATTGATACTCCTGGCTATGGAGAGACTAGAGGGATGAATGTAGGCAAGCTAATTGCTGAGAAGCTGCATGAACTGTTTACTTTAGGAGACGGAGTTCATGAAATCAATGCTGTGGGTCTAGTTGTGAAGGCAGGAACAAACAGATTAAGTGAAAATCAGAGGTACATCTTTGATGCAGTTTTGTCTTTGTTTGGCAAAGACTTAGAAAAGAACATTGTGGCCCTCATAACCCACTCTGATGGAGGACCAGAGATAAATGCACTGCAGGCCCTCAAAGACGCAAACTTCAAGTGTGCCATGGATGATGAGCAACATCCAGTTAATTTCTTGTTTAATAACCGCCAGAAAAACTACTTCAGTGTTCTACAAAGAGAGTGTTTTATGAAAACTGCCTGGGAAACAACAAATGATGGAATTAAAGGATTTGTAAAGTTCATAGAGAAAGCAGAAACACAGAAACTGTTTATGACTACAGAAGTTATTAAGGAGCGCATGCAGCTGGAAGCTCACGTTAACGCATTGCAAGAAAGAATTGACTTCATAGAAAAGCAGCAGGATACAATTGTTCAGACAAAAAATTCTCTGGATAAACATAAAGATGAAATGAGGACCAACAAGAACTTCTCATACACCGTTGAAGAGTCTTATAAAGAGAAAGTCTCCATGGAGGACAAAGCCACCTACTGTACAGTGTGTGAGGAGAACTGTCACTATCCAGGATGCACGATGGCTCTAAACCCCTTTTGGTGTGAGGTCATGAAAAAAAAACATTGTACAGTATGCCCTAAAAAGTGTCACTACAGGGAGCATATCAGAGACAATCACAAATATGAGATCAAGACCAGGACGGTTACAAAATATGTTGATGAGTTGAAGAAGCAATATGAAGTAAACATTAGGACAGGGCAGTCTTTGCTGTCAGCGCTTGAGGAAGATTTGAAGTCCAAGAAACAAGAGAAAGCACAGTGGGTGCTGAAATGCTACCAGTGTGTTGACAGACTGCAGGACATTGCCCTGAACACAGAAGCTCAGTCCACTCACATCCACCTGGACAAACTCATCCAGCAGCTGACAGATATGAAAGAAATGGAGAAGGTGCAGAGGCTGGAGAAGATCAAAGAGCAGTTTGAATCGGGAAAAGTTAAAGAACCTGAGAATTGGAATAAGATCAGTAAATGGACAAATTATGTTAAGGACAAATGGGAAGGTAAATGAAAAATGAATTTTTTTGAAAAGGAGGAAACAAGACAACGTTTTGAATGAATCAATTATTTTTCACAAAAAACAATAAAAAATATTTTGCACGTCAGGTTAAAATTGCAGAGAAGAGTGAAATAACTTTGTAGGGGAGTGAAAACAGGAGAGATGACGGTCTATAGGATCTTATGGTTGTGTAGAGCAAAGCTAAATGGTAGAAATCTGTATAGATTTAAACCTATTTTATGATGACAACTTTAATTTGATAATGACAGTGTCTTCTTGTACTCCAAATATTTTCTATAGGCTTAAAATTTCACTGCTATTCTTTTTACTACTTTTTTTTTTTTCTTCAAACATTCGGCACTCATTTCAGAACATGTGCACATTTATCATTAGCCACAACACTAAAACAGTCACCACTTGCAAGTTGGAGCACAGGCCACTAACTGTTAGTTAAACATTGTGCATTTTATATCTTTCAACAAACTTTGCAACTTCAGAACTATTGTTTCAAATCACTTTCAAAGAGTCTGTAGATCACCCACAAACAGCACACCGATAGTTTCACTGTTAAGTTGTTTGTACAATCAAATATACTTGATACATGTTCTGTCCTACAAATCTAGTCGAGTGTTTATTCTGCATAATAGCACCACCTTTTGGTTGTATATGTTTATGGTTGTTCTCGCTTACCTTTTGGCTTGCTGCTTGAGGCAGATGCTAGCCACCGAGCACTGAAGTAGATTGTAGTTTCAATTAAGCAGTTAGATTTCTGTCAGCTAAAGCAATGTCTCAAAGTACAGCTTTTCTGACGACATATATTAATAAAACTAGCAGGTATGTACCTGCAGAATATGAAAATGTGTTCATATATATACACGAATAAATATCTATTGCCTGATTTTTGTTTTGAATTAATTGCTGGTGAAAATGGTGTGGCATATTTTAGTCACTAAACAGACACAGGACCCTCTCTGACGTATACCATATGTATATCAATGTACAATACAAACACTAGTCAACGTAGATAAAAAAAAAAATTACTTGCATCGAAATTAGCATGATTGAAACACTGCAAAATGTATATACTTCCCGGCAATGATTTCTATGCTAATGACAAAGTACATGTCTAATATTGAAATTTTGCACGTCAGGTTCAATATTGTAGAGGGTAAGATACGTTAGCATGAGAGTCCCACCAGGATAGGTGACTGCAACATTTTGTAAAAATAGTGAAAGTATTGTAGTATTAGTGTAATAATTACTTGTTAAGAAATGTGGTTAAATGTCTTATCATTAACAAAGCTAAATGAATGACTGTAATTTTGCATCTGTAAAAAAAAAAGAATAGCAACCGATTTATTGGCCAGGTGATGAGCAGTGCCTGGTTTCCTCCAGACATGACGCTTGGCATTCAGGCCAAAGAGTTCAATCTTGGTTTCATCAGACCAGAGAATTTTGTTTCTCATGGTCTGAGAGTCCTTTAGGTGCCTTTTGGCAAACTCCATGCGGGCTGTCATGTGCCTTTTACTGAGGAGTGGCTTCCGTCTGGCCACTCTACCATAAAGGCCTGATTGGTGGAGTGCTGCAGAGATGGTTGTCCTTCTGGAATGTTCTCCCATTTCCACAGAGGAACGCTGGAGCTCTGTCAGAGTGACCATCGGGTTCTTGGTCACCTCCCTGACCAAGGCCCTTCTCCCCCGATTGCTCAGTTTGGCCGGGCGGCCAGCTCTAAGAAGAGTCCTGGTGGTTCCAAACTTCTTCCATTTGCTAATGGAGACCACTGTGTTCGTTGGGACCTTCAATGCTGAAGAAATTTTTTTGTACCCTTACCCAGATCTGTGCCTCGATACAATCCTGTCTCGGAGGTCTGCAGACAATTCCTAGGACTTCATAACTTGGTTTGTGCTCTGACATGCACTGTCAACTGTGGGACCTTATATAAACAGGTGTGTGCCTTTCCAAATCATGTCCAATCAATTGAATTTACCACAGGTGGACTCCAATCAAGTTGTAGAAACATCTCAAGGATGATCAGTGGAAGCGGGATGCACCGGAGCTCAATTTTGAGTGTCACAGCAAAGGGTGTGAATACTTATGTACGTGAATTTATGTATTTATTTTAATACATTTGCAACAAATTCTTAAAAAACGTTTTCACTTTGTCATTATGCGGTGTTGTATGTAGAATGTTGAGAAAATTGCTTTATTTAATCCATTTTGGAATTAAGCTGTAACATAAGCCAATGTGGAAAAAGTGAAGGGGTATGAATACTTTCCGGATGCACTGTGTGTCTCGTAAATTAATTAACAAATCAAACAATGCTTGTATGGATCACATAAAGTAAATAAAATGAACAAGTCTTATTTGTATGAACTCTTCGTGAACTCAACGCTATATTGTGGACAGAAAATGCATGATGTTTACGGTCAATATTTGAGAGCATTATCATAACAGCATTCACAGCATTTCTTTTAGCAGGTTGACAAGTGCCACAAATAAAAAATATTTCAGGATTATGAAACAGAATATACGTATAGAATAGTAGGTTTGGTCACGTGGTTAACCATACAGCTAATGATTGTTAGTTTGATTCATAGTACTAATACTGTTGAAGAGAATCCTGTCAGCTAGTGTGTTTTCTTTGTGTCATAAACACACCTTTTAGGAAAAAGACACTGACACACTAAAATGTATGTTATGATCACACATACAGTTTGCAAAATGTTGAAGGTATGTCGAACTGTCAAAATAGGCAATCTCTTTCTGAAATGAAATGAATGAAAGATAAACTTACAATCACAGTAAGAACTACAGTAAATAGGAGTGATTTAGTTCTCTCTCTCTCTCTCGTGTCCAGGCACTAGGTGACCTTTATATATGTCTATAGCTAAATATGAAATGAAGATAATACAATTCAATCCCTGTAGTGCGTTTTACAATGTTATATTGTATATGGTAACTACATGGTAACTTCATAATGTATCCTACCGATACATTAGTGATTAGAGAAAAGTATCCAAGACCAGTATTCTACAAATAGGGTTTGTTATGTTGCAACTCAATATGAAAATTAGCAGATTAAATGTATAGTTTTTCAAAAGTAATGAGAGGAGTTGAGATCTGGTGATTGACTTTGTAAAATAATCCTGTGTTACCAGAGGCATCACAAGCTACCCCCTGCATTTGTAACATCAGAATCAGAATCCCTATAATCCCCCTGCATTTGTAACATCAGAATCAGAATCCCCGGTGTACACTTCAGTCCCCCTGCATTTGTAACATCAGAATCCCACATTCCCCTTGCATTTGTAACATCAGAATCATGAGTTCTCCATAGCCTTTCCAAATGTGTTTGTGCGTACTGAACTGTATCAAAGATCCTGCTTCCACAAGAGGGCAGGTAATGTTCATTGAAAGACTTCCAAAGCATAAATGAAGGTACCACTGGGCACTAATTCATCCTGAGCATGGCATCATTGTCTGACCTGCAAGCTCTCTTTATGGTAGCTTAGCCGATGTGAAGCGGTCCTGGGATGAGTGATCTGTTGTGAATCCATGGAAAGGTTCTCTCATCCACCACTCTCTCTCTTTCTCTCTCTCTCACCAGTGCATCTCAGAATGTACCAGAGAATACTGTTGATGACCCTAACATTTCTGCTATCTCTCTGACTGTGTTTCACCCCTTGAAGGACCCCTGTTGTGTGTTCTCAGTGAGGGTAAAATCCGAGAGATGGTGGGAAAAGCCTGGAATCATGATGTTTAACTGCTAAGAGAGCAGAGCCAGAAGGCAAAGCTCCAATGCATGTCTGCACTGACCAAAGATGCGGAAATGAGCTGATCTCCCTCCCTCTCTCTCTGATCTTCTCTCTCTCTTAACAACTGTCCAAATATGCCACCTGGGCCTAACTAGGGATGTCTATAGTTAGGCACTAAGATAATACGGAACCCTGTAGTGCTGAGGATGGATTACATGGTAACCACACTGGCCTGGGAACCTGATATAATAGTGATTAGGAAAAGTATCCAAGACCAGTATGCCCTGCTTGCAACTCATATGGAAATTAGCAGATTAAATGCATAGTTTCAAGTAATGACGAGATGATGAATGAATGAGTGATATTTGCAACTGTAATATGAAAATTTGCAGATTAAATGCATCAGTTTCAAGCAATGAGAGCTTTGTAAATCACACATCCCTGTCTTCCCCCTGCATTTGTCACATCAGAATCAGAATCCCTGCATTCCCCCTACATTTGTAACATCAGAATCAGAATCCCTGCATTCCCCCTACATTTGTAACATCAGAATCCCTTCAGAATCAGAATCAGAATCCTTCATTCCCCCTCATTTGTAACATCAGAATCCCCTTCATTCCCCCTGCATTTGTAACATCAGAATCAGAATCCCTGCAAAGCTGCATTTGTAACATCAGAATCAGAGTTCTCCATAGCCTTTCCAAATGTGTTTGGCGTACTGAACTGTATCAAAGATCCTGCTGGGCCACAAGAGGGCGGTAATGTTCATTGAAAGACTTCCAAAGCATAAACATGAAGGTACCACTGCACTAATATCCTGAGCAACAGTGCAATGTATCAATGGTGGTGCAGAGAATAGTGGCTGACTGTAAGGTCTGCTGGTGGGAAAAGCGTAGCCATGATGTAAAGTGAGTCCGATGGTAAGTGACTCCACATGTCTCACTACCAATGCCCTCTCCGTCTCTCTCCCTCCCTCTCTCTCTTTCTCTCTCTCTTAACCCTTAACCTGACCCCTAACCCTTAACCTGACCCCACCCCTAACCCTGACCCCACCCCTAGAGGACCTCAAGATCACTTCAATGCAGCTCTGGAGCTGGATGGAAGTTATCTTTGTGCAGTTTCTTAATGGCCAGAGGGTAGCCCCCTGATAGGGTTTGTTTAATTAAAGCTGCATATAGCAGAGTATTTGAACACTGAGGAAAAAGATGATCCCACCTGTCGAGCAGAAACCTGATGAAGAGACTGAGCCTCTTTAACTGGAGCGGCCTAGAGGCGGCCTAGAGGCAGACTAGAGACGGACTAGAGGCAGACTAGAGGCGGACTAGGAGCAGCGCTGCAAGGGAAAGAATTGATGCCCACTATTTTGGTTAATCTAACTCATGTTGTGTGGTGCTGAGCTCATGTTTTCAAGGAACCACAAAGGCAGATTGGTAAATTGTGTAAACAAAGGTCTATATTATTTTCTTTGTCCAGAAAACAAATAACTGTTTGTTTTTATATATACACTATAGTTTCATGCACAATTTCAATGGACAGAGATTCTTGATCAGAACGCATAACAGCTGCTTATCAAGTAACTTATTTTCCACTTCCTGATTTTCCCACTTTCTCGTTTCATGCCAGGACCTTTTTTAGGTAGCTGTGATAGAGGGCCTTTATGTGTTCTGTACAACCCTGTGAAAAGATGCATGTAAGCCAGTCACTAGAGAAGGCAAAAGCCCTCACCCATACTAGTACTACCCTCACCAAAGCTAGTACTACTACCCTCACCGAAGCTAGTACTTCCCACACCAAAGCTAGTACTAGTATTACTACCCTCACCCAAAATAGTCCTACAGACACTTAAGATAGCCTTAGCCCTCTCCAAAGCTATTACTACCCTCACCAATGCTAGCACTAGTAACTACCCTCACCAAAGCTAGTACTACAGACACTTAAGATGGCCATGGCCCTCACCAAAACTAGTACTACGGACACATGAACTTCACCTCTGAAGTGAAACACTAAAATTCTGTCTGCATAGTCGGTGTTAAAGGCCCTAAGGCCTTCTTGAAGTATCAAGAAAACTTTTGAAGACCACAACATGAACTCTGAATGGCAAAAGTGGTCCAAATATGTTTCTTTCATAGAGAGGGAGAAACCGTGCTATGATCAAGCAGAATTTTATTGATGACTACAGAGTCAGAGTCTGTACACATAGAAATTACTACGGTCAGATCAGCCTAACGACATAGCAAGTGACCGGATCATCATCAACCCGCTAAAAAGGGTCCTTTTCCACGCCACTGTTCCTCCTCAATCCGAGGTTCGAGTTCCTTTCCAGTTACTTTTCCGGGGAGGCTGAGTAATGTGATGCCTCTGTAGTTGGCACACACTCTCCGGTCCCCCTTTTTGAACAAGGGAACCACCACCCCGGTCTGCCACTCCTTAGGTACTGTCCCTGACTTCCACGCAATGTTGATAAGACGTGACATCCATGACAGTCCCTCAACACCCAAAGCCTTCAGCATTTCTGGGCGGATCTCATCAACCCCTGGGGCTTTGCCACTGTGGAGTTGTTTGACTACCTCAGTGACCTCCGCCAGGGAGATTGATGCTGATCCCCCATCATCCTCCAGCCCTGTCTCTACTATGTAGGGTGGGTTTGTCGGGTTCAGGAGTTCCTCAAAGTGCTCCTTCCACCTCCCAATCACCTTGTCAGTTGAGGTCAACAACGTCCCATCCTTACTGTATACAGCTTGAATGGTTCCCTGCTTTCCCCTCCTGAGGTGTCGGATGGTCTTCCAGAACCGCTTTGGCGCCAGCCGAAAGTCCTTCTCCATGGTTTCTCCGAACTCCTCCCACACCCGCTGCTTTGCTTCTGCCACGGCCGAGGCTGCAGTCCTTCGGGCCTGTCGGTACCTTGCAACTGCCTCCGGAGTCGCCCGGGACAGCATGTCCCGGAAGGCCTCCTTCTTCAATCGGACGGCTCCCCTGACCACCGGTGTCCACCAAGATGTTCGAGGGTTACCGCCCCTTGAGGCACCTAAGACTTTGAGACCACAACTCTCAGACGCAGCTTTAGCAATGGAGGCTTTGAACATCGCCCACTCCGGTTCAATGCCCCCAGCCTCCACAGGGATGCCAGAGAAGCCCCGCCGGAGGTGTGAGTTGAAGGCCTCCCGGACCGGGACTCCTCCAGACGTTCCCAGTTCACCCGCACTACACGCTTGGGCTTACCAGGTCTGTCCAGAGGCTTCCCCCGCCACCTGACCCAACTCACCACCAGATGGTGATCAGTTGACAGCTCTGCCCCCCTCTTCACCCGAGTGTCCAAAACATATGGCCTCAGGTCCGATGATACGATAACAAAAGCGATCATCGACCTTCTGCCTAGGGTGCTCTGGTACCAGGTACACTTATGAGCATCCTTATGTTCGAACATGGTGTTCGTTATGGCCATTCCATGACTAGCACAGAAGTCCAATAACAAGCCACCACTCGGGTTCAGATTGGGGAGGCCATTCCTCCCAATCACGCCTCTCCAGGTGTCTCCATCATTGCCCACATGTGCGTTGAAGTCCCCCAGCAAGACTACAGAGTCCCCCTCAGGAGCCCCATACAAGGCTCCATCCAGGGTCTCCAAAAATGCAGAATACTCTGAACTGCTGTTCGGTGCATAGGCACAGACAACAGTCAGAGTTTTCCCCCCCATGACCCGAAGGCGTAGGGAGGCGACCCTCTCGTCCACTGGGGTAAACTCCAACATAGAGGCACTTAGCCGGGGACTCGAAAGTATCCCCACACCAGCCTTGCGCCTCTCACCCTGGGGAGCTCCGGAGAAGAATAGAGTCCAACCCCTATCCAGAAGTGAGGTTCCAGAGCCGAGGCTGTGCGTAGAGGTAAGCCCCACCAGATCCAGCTGGTAGCGCTCCACCTCCCGCACAAGCTCCGGCTCCTTCCCTCCCAGAGAGGTGACGTTCCACGTCCCCAAAGCCAGCCTCTGCCACCCGGGTCCGATCCGTCGAAAACCTCTGCCTTCACTGCCACCTTTCTGGCAGCGCACTCGACCCCCTTGGTTTTTCCCGCGGGTGGTGAGCCCACGGGACGGAGAAGAAGAGATGTTGTTGTTGTCCACGTTGCTTTTTCGGGCTATGCCCGGCCGGGCTCCGTGGCAAGCCCGGCCACCAGGCGCTCGCTGACGGGTCCTCCTCCTGGGCCTGGCTCCAGAAGGGGACCCCGGGCTTCCTCCGGGCCGGGTATCGTCCTCTCTTACAGGTTTTTCCATGAGGGTTTTTTAACCATTCTTAGTCCGGCCCCTCGCCCGAGACCAATTTGCCATGGGAGACCCTACCAGGAACACATGGTTCCAGACAACACAGCCCCCAGGTTCATAGGGACACACAAACCTCTCCACCACGATAAGGTGATGGTTCCCGGAGAGGCTTTATGTGTGGTTTCTGCTATTATCTTGGTGTAGAAATAACCATCTATTTCCATATTATGATTTGCATTATAACTTATTTGGAAAAGTTGGAACTATGAATACTTTTGAGATCAGCTTAGCTGAAGTAGTTAACAAATATGAACGCAATAATTTACAACCTGTAACAACAGGTACCCACTCGTAATGTTTTGTCGCGATCCGTAATGTGTTTGCCCCCCCCCTCCCTGCTGTATTGGGGTGTAAGCTACCATTGCAAGCTACGCATTGAAATTAGAGCAGTTTGTTTCTGTTGAACAATTTCAACTTTTATTGAAGGATTTGGGAGTCAGGATCCAGTTCTTCACTCAGTCAGATAGAAATGTTGAGAGAGAACCCTGCAGGATCTATTACAGTGTTTACCTGAACACCTCCAAACCACACCTTCATCCTGTTCTTCAAGGTCAGCTGATTGAGAAGCCATGTTTTAGAGTTAATGGTTGTTACGTCCTCCACTGTGTTCTGTGTCCGTATTGTATTATTCTGTGTGTGTATGCATTGTGTTGTGTTCTTTTCCGTTTTCCCCTTCACTATCCTTCCTACATGCAGGTGGCCGCGCCCTATTGACCGCTCTCTATTGGCTTCCCCGTCCGTCACTCACCATCATCCCGCCCGCTGACGGAGACCAATCAGGAGACGGTCCGTCTTTTTAAAACTCTTCAGCCGTTTTCACCCGGAGAAGGGCTAGCACCGTTGTGGTCAGGAGGGAGACGTGTCCTTAGTGTATCGTTTGTATTCGGTGCTAGTGCTCGTTCTCCCCGTAAGCTGTGTTGTGTATTGTCCTTCGTGTTACTTGGTTGGGTGTTATTAGTTGGAACTTGTGGTGTTGTTCGTCTAGTCTGTCTGGCGTTGAGTGTGTGTTGCCTCCCGATTCCGGCTGCTCATTGTACGAGAGCCTCCTCCCGCAATTTGCTTTTGGTTTTCTTAACAGTACAATTATTGTTTGCTTCTCCTCTGTGCTCCCGTTTGGGGACCTGTACTGTTCTGTTCCACCCCTATTTGTTATTGTCGTTTGTTTCCCCACCCGTACTCGGTACGGTGTTTTCTTTTGGGGTTGGGCACAGGAGCACGGCTAGTTTAGACGCCCATGGGCTTACTCTTTGCACCACGTAGTTTACCCATGTCTAGCTCAGTAGTTTAGGAACGTGTGCCATCCCCTGTAATTTCTCATAGATTTAGTTTTGGTTAGGCAGCTAGGCTGTTTATTTATTTCTTTCCTTTTGGCACCGTTCGGTCCAACACCGTGCACATTAATCCTGTGTGAGCCCAAATAAACTATTGTTTCATTGTCCTTTTTGCGTCCCGTGTGCTTACATTTACCCCTCTCCCTCTCTCCCTGGAAAGTGTTCGTCCCTATTTCTCCCTAGAGTAGCCATATTCTACTAAGGGTCGTAACAATGGTGGTGCTTTGTGCACCAAACCACAGTGTGGTCTAGTGTTTCTGGTTTGGCAACTTCTTTAAATATTTGGTTTACACTTTTGGTGGTGCAGTTATCATGTCTGAAGGCAAAACTCTCTGTGCTGCAACAGGAACTATGCAGTGATGTTTTGACTGAAGATTAACTTCATGACATTGTTTTCCGCATACCATTAGAATCCGACTTAAAGAACAAGTAAAACCAAATGAACTTAACATTTTAAAGCCACAGTATGGTGTTTGTAAGTCCATAAGTCTTCCATTTTGTATTTGCTACATTAGCACATGTTCCGTTTTTTGACATTCTGGAGAGTGACAGGCCATTGCTGTTGCTTTCTAGGGCTTATTATGTATCATTGCAGGGGACTTTTTCTGCAAACAAAACTAACTTTTTGTTGTTGTTTAAGTTTTAAGAAAATCTAAACCAATGAATACATTTTCATAATTTTGTATGTATTTAAATATCTTCTGACTTTTATACCAAGAATGTGTACAGGTAGTCTTACATACAATGCACACCAAAAGCGGCGTCCTCCGGCAAATCACCGCTCACCATTCATTTTCAATGGGGGGGCATGCTGGAAGGCGGCCGTCATCTCGAGACCGGTGGCGAAGCGAGGGAGCGGTTGGAAAGGTCACCAAAACTTCAAATTTTCTCAACCTTATGCAAATTCCAAGCGAAGTTTAGGCGTTAACCAATCAGGTACCAGTAGTCTTTTCGCTCTTCCCCTGCACATGAACCAACCCGGTAGACAAAGACAACAACACGACAGCATGGAGGAAAATCTTATTATTGCAAAGACTGGACACTGACCTGACCACATCCAATTTCCTGTTATGTTAATGTCATGTTAAATATGGCCCTTATTATAGAGTTCATCTAAATTGAACAAAAAAAGACATAAAACTTTGTAGTTTTTGCTGCTGCCTGTCAAACTAATCAGAAACGCCCACTCGCTCGCAGTCTGGTGGACGAGGCGACGTAATTGGGGTGAACCAAGCGGGAAATCGCGAGAGAATATTATTGAATCGCGAGCTCGCGGCTTTTGTTGGTGCATTCTACGTTAGGAGAACATGTTCTATTCAGATTCATATTAATGATTAAGTAACATCCCTAGAGAGCAATGTTGGAAAGTAAAATAAAATAACGCATTATTCTACACGTTTGCGTAACTAAATTACAGTTTCTGAAAAATAACAAGGGGCTGTTACGAGTTAGTTATTTTCCACATTTTACCGATACCAATGTTTTTTTCTGCCTCCTGGTCACTCTTCACTGTTTATGCTCAGTAGTGGCTCTTTAATGTTTATATTTCTGTAATTGCTTGTGCTACCCAGGTTAAATAAGCTATACATATAATGAAGAACTTGTCAGTATTAAACCAATACGAAATTAGATTATTGTATAGATGCACATTGAGGAGAAATAAACAGACAATTATATTTGATAAAGATTACACTAAATGTGAAAAATACTAATAGGGTATGTGTTACGGCCACCCATATTTTGCTCTTATGGGTGGGAGTGTTACGGCCACCCATATTTTGGTGTCCGTAGTGTTTGCATTGTGTATGTGTGTGTGTGTGTTTTTGTCTTCCCTTCTGTTTTTCCCTTCGCTATTCCCTTCATTCAGCATTGCCGCCTGTGTTCCGTTGGTTCCCTCCCCCTCATCACACACCATCAGCCATCCGTTGACGGACCAATCAGGAGCCGATCCGTCTAGTTTTAAACCCTTCTCCCCGCCGGCTCGTGAGAGCGAGATTAGATTTGTATTCTGTGTTCGATGTGTTTAGAGCTCGCTCTCATTTAGCAAGGTATGTGTTTTGGTGTTCACTTTTGGTGTTCTGTGTTTCGTTTGTTAGCTAGAGGGTTTATCCCGATGGTATCGTCTGGCTGTTCGTTTGTTAGCGAGTGCTAACTAGACCTATAGATCTTCAGTTGGTTTGCATTTCCCCATTCGACCCTTCCTTAGTTTCTGTATTAGATATAGTTTTTGTTTGGTTTTTCCCCTTGCCCTTTTGATCCTGTATGATATACAGCGTTTAGTTTGTTCTTTACCCTTTTCCCGTAAGACCAGTACCAACCAGTACTGTGTTTTGTGTTAAATCTGATCCTTTTTATGTTGCCTGTAGGAGGTACTGTGCTTTATTTTCTCCCGGAGCGCGGCTAGTTTAGATACCCGAGGGTGTACATTTTACTTCACGTAGTGTAGTCTCTGGTTAGAAACATTAGTTTAGGAGCGGTGCCACCCCGTGTACGTTTTGACAGCAAGCGTGTTATATTCAGCTTAGCTCTTTTGTTTGTTTGATTTGGCACCGTTCGTGTAGCCGTGGTATCCCTTTTTGTTTGTCCCTGTAAATAAATACATATTGCTTTTACATTCTTGGTTTGTGTTTGTCCACATTTCACCACCCCACGGCATACTCAGATAAATGTTCGGTCCTTCAGCGCCCTAGATTAGCCATACAGCTGAGGGGACGTAACAAATGTGAAAAATACTAATAGGGTATGTCAGCGATGACGTATTTTTGTAGGCCAACCCGGAAGAGAGAATCGCCACTGGTTCCTCGACCTAAAGCCAATGTTATGTTCCCATTGGGTTTTGCATTCTTTCAGAAAATAAGCTCCGTGGTCAAAAGAGCATAATGATTACTTACACGTTTCGTTCAGAGATAATCTTTACAAATGAACATGACTTGTCATGATTTTCAAGCTTAAATGCAATAACCAGAGGGAAAAAGCTAACGTTAGGCTAACAACGAACTACACCACGGTCACATGACGACAACGTCACCACCACAAGCTTTAAATGGCCATTTTGCGCCTTATTGCTTACCACTTTCTACGAATGCCCTTCCTCTAAAGTGATCGTTCAAAACTAGTCATAATGGCTGTATCAATTACCAATTTCTCAGTGTTTTTCAAAGACGAGCAAAAAAGTGTAGATCGGGGCGAAAACCACTACAGATCAGGACAAGCAGTGCAGCCTACATGCTGGTTTGCTTACCGGTACAGTCAGGGCTAGCATGAAGGATAAAGTCTATTGAGTGTCGGTGAGTTAGAGTCCAAGATAGTAATGTTCATTTTGGTTAAATGAATCGATATGGTAGATTGTTAGCATTATATAAGTATGCAGGTTATATTTATACAATGAACTTATTGCAGATATTACTTATTACTTAACCCTTATTTTTGCTAAACAAAAGCAGCAAATTGTGTCCTTACCTAAGATGTCCAAGGTCACCCTAACGTGCTGAGTTGATTTTTACAAATGCAACATATATCACAAATAAACTTGTATAACAGTGTAGAATTAAGATATTCAAATGTACAAAAAACACCACCCAATAACTTCAGACACTGGCATTTTCATGAAAAGTCCTAAATGACTTAAGGATTTGAACAAATTAATTAACATCAACATTTATGTTGTTAGCCCCAAGCATTCTTCAACATTAAAAATAAGAATGTATGAAGCTATTGTCCTCTTTCCCTATCCCTGCAGGCGCTTCTAGAGTGCTCTTAGGCAGCTTCTACACTGCTCTGCAGGGATACTTACCTTCACTTGGGGAAAAAAAAACGTTCCCTAATTTGATCGGGTGAGCCTGTGTCCCATTACATTCAAGTTCAGTTTTTCTTCTTTGCTCCAGAGTCAAGTGTTTATAACGTAGGAGGAAGAGAGCCTGGTGTTTCTGCTGCTACTTCTTTGATGAGAGGAGCTTGGAGGTTCACTATAGTGCACAGCATACCTGAATCAGTTTATTCGCCAAGTTTCATTCTGTAGAATAGTATCCTGTTCTAGACAGGAGCGAAACAGTTAACTATTAGGTTGCAGCAATAGGGTGTTGTGAGAATAACCTTGAGGCCTGTGCTGATTGTCATGTGTAGTCTGCTTGGCCGATATCTAGAGAAGAGAACACCCAAACCATTGAAACTGAAAAACAGGACATACAGGGGGGGGAGACACACCATCGGGCTCACGAGATACGGCTGGGGGCGGCCAGAGTACAAGAGAGGGAGAGAAAGGGAAATAGAATTAGAATCTATCCAGCAGCGGCTGCTCTGACACATTCTCCGATATTACCCTTAGGGTCAAATATCAGCAAAGGTAAATATTCAGCTTCTGTGTGTGCTTACTATTATATCTTTAGCATTACATGAGTGTTGATTCCATTCTCAGAAGTGTCATAATAAAGTAATCATTCTATATTGTATCTGTGTCCGAGTGGTCTTCCTTGCCATCAACGAATTCGGAAGGTGACCCGAGGAGGGGTTATTCTTAACAAATTGGGGGCTCGTCCGGAATGGTCTAAAGGAAGATCCAGGTGATTCGAATAAAAGACCATATCGAACTGCGGTGGTGGTATTCCGAGAGATCTCTCAAACAACTAAATAAGGTAAGCAGAACCTGTTAAAGTCTAAATCTGCATATTGGACATAAACCAAATTTGGAATACCATTAGTGTGGGAGAAAATATGAGTCCTATAAATAGTTTGACACACTAATGTATTGTCGGTTGGGGGCTGCGGGTTGGTGGGCATGGGATTGCATCACTGCTTTTTGCAGATGATGTGGTCCTGATGGCATCATCAGTCTGCGACCTGCAGCACTCATTGGATCGGTTCGCAGCCGAGTGTGAAGCGGCTGGGATGAGGATCAGCACCTCCAAATCTGAGGCCATGGTTCTCAGCAGGAAACCGATGGATTGTCTACTCCAGGTAGGGAATGAGTCTTTACCCCAAGTGAAGGAGTTCAAGTATCTTGGGGTCTTGTTCTCGAGTGAGGGTAAAATGGAACGAGAGATGGGCCGGAGAATTGGAGCAGCGGGTGCAGTGTTGCAGTCGCTCTATCGCACCGTTGTGACAAAGAGAGAGCTGAGCCAGAAGGCAAAGCTCTCAATCTACCGGTCTATCTTCGTTCCTACTCTCACCTATGGTCATGAAGGGTGGGTCATGACCGAAAGAACGAGATCGCGGATACAAGCGGCGGAAATGAGTTTCCTCCGGAGGGTGGCTGGCATCTCCCTTAGGGATAGGGTGAGAAGTTCAGCCATTCGTGAGGGACTCGGAGTAGAGCCGCTGCTTCTTTGCGTAGAAAGGAGCCAGTTGAGTTGGTTCGGGCATCTAGTAAGGATGCCACCTGGCCGCCTCCCTAGGGAGGTGTTCCAGGCACGTCCAGCTGGGCGGAGGCCGGATGATGATAAACCTCACTCGGTCTAATACCCCCCCAAATTGTACAACCCTAGCAAGCATATTTCCGCCCGTCCCTGCCGAAGCTCAACCCGGCCCCTTTAACCCCTCAAAAGGGGGTGAGGAATCTCGATATCACTGCTTCTCATGGAATAACACCGACTCCATGTTTAATTATGGAGAAATCCCTCAGGATTGGTGCAATACCACCTCCCAAGAGGAGTTGGGCCCATTGGCCCGGAGCGGTATATACTATTATTGTGGTGGCCAGCGGTTGACCACCCACATCCGTCCAAAGTCACGGGGAAGGTGCGCCATGGTAAAGCTGGTGGCGCCCCTGGTAATGATAGGGGAAAAGACGCAACAGCTTGTGTCCCCCACCACCACGACCGACCTAACAAGATGCCGGAGGAGGCACGTCCTTAAGCGACGCGGTGTCTCCTCGTTCGACCCCACACTTAACTCCCCCACCTACATAGATGCCATAGGAGTGCCCCGAGGGGTTCCAGATGAATATAAGCTGGCAGATCAGCTATCAGCAGGCTTTGAAAACATTCCGTTGGTGTCGGCCCTGTTCCCTGTAACCCCTAACAAAAACGTAGATAGGATCAATTACATACACTATAACATGTTGCGTCTCGCCAATCTCACCAGGGACGCCATAGAAGGGCTCTCAGAACAGATGGGCCCCACCTCCCTGATGTCGGTGCAAAACCGAATGGCCCTTGACATGTTGCTAGCAGAGAAGGGGGGAGTCTGTGCTATGTTCGGGGATCTTTGTTGTACGTTCATCCCCAACAATACCGCCCCTGACGGCTCCGTTACCAAAGCCCTGGAGGGACTTCGGACCCTTTCTAAAACAATGCATGAGCACTCAGGGACCGACAACCCTTTTTCGGATTGGATGAGCAGAATGTTTGGTCAGTGGAGGGGTCTTATTTTGTCTATGCTTATTTCTATTGCTGTGTTCGTGGCAATCTTAGTCACATGTGGTTGTTGCTGTATACCATGTATCAGAGCGTTGATAGTGCGACTTATTACCACTACCCTGGAAAAACCTTCCCCGCCCGCAGCATACAAGATGCCCCTATTGAACTACCAGGACCAGCGAATTCGGAAGGTGACCCGAGGAGGGGTTATTCTTAACAATTCCTATCTGTGATTTCTTCACTCAGGCAGTAGGAATGATCTTCAATTGTTCCCCTAACGCACACATATTTTTGGGATACAAATAAAACCGGGAGTTTTTTGTCCCCTGATGGAAAATTACAGCTGTAGATGCGGGAGTGAGCGCTGGGCTTCCTGTCAGCTCGTCTGGAAGAAGAGTTGAATATAAACAATATAAGTATCACAGTACTAAGTACACCGTCTCATGGTAGTTACACCCCTACATGTAGGCTTAATTCTGCAACAATCATAATAATCTTCAAAGAATGTGGCATTTTTAGTTATTGTTTGGATTTTTAATCCACTAGCCGCTAATGCTAACTAATACAACTAACGAATGCCTTTCGCTTATGCTAAATGTGTTAGCTGTGCTACTGCTAAGTGAAAATTAAATTTTTTGCAATGTGATAAGTATATATAGTTATCAAGGTATTTAATCTTTTATCTGTTATACCGAATAGTTAATTGACTTGTTTAAGCACCTTAAAACTGTACCTTTGTTACTATTAAATGTTTAGTGCATGTGACTGTAGGCTGCCGTTACATGTTTTTCTGGTATCCTGTGGCTACTTCTTGCCAATTGCCTTGTGAAGAAATCAAAGACTATTTGATTACTCTTGAATTGTGTGTTAGAAGTTATTTTGGTAACTACGTTTCCATGCCACAGTGTTCTTGTAGGTAATGGGATTTGTAATTTCTAATGTTTATAAGCTAAAATTGTTATTCTTCAAGTAATGTAGAGTACAATTAGAGATTGACAAAATACATAGTCTAGCTTTTATTTTATGGCCAAATATTTCATATGAGAGGCTTGAATGTGAGTTCTGACCTTATTGACTATAGGTCAGGTTTCTTTGGATCTGCTTGGAACCTGGATACATTGAATATTAGATGGTGAGCTACAACCCAATGGAGCAAACTAAATAATTTGCATGCAGAAGATTGGAACCCTGGATCTAACGGGCTTTGTATTTTTCAACATACCCCAACTCACTCTACAGTGCGGTAGGACTACCAATTGCCAACTTAAAAGTGTTATTAACTTGACAGTTCTCTTGTTCTGGTTGATGTAGTTAACACAAGGACTGAGTTAATCGTCACTATTAAAAGTGACTTAGTATATACATTTGTATTCTATTGAATTGTATGGTACCTTGAATTTGGAGATTTTAGGTTAAGGTTTGTTATTTTGTACTACTCGGGCAATAGCTATTTTATATACATGTTTATTTTCTTATATCTATACATCCATTTACTAAAGGGAAGTGTGTTTCACTTCCAAAAAGGAAATAGTGTCACGAGTCATTTCTGGTGTATTGCTTGGTCCATCTAGGCGCCGTAGTTGATTCTAGAACGTCTGATTCATTTAGCCCAGTGAATATCGTACCTAGTATAGATCTACATCTTATAACCTTTATTATATTTTGTACCTTTTTAGTAAAAAGGGTTACACTTGCAGTTCGGGAGCTCACCGTTCTCTATAGCCCCCCTTATGAACCCTCAGTTATTTCATTAGCATGGGTAAAAAGGTTACAGCCAACCTCACATGCTATTTAACGTTTGCTAATGTTGTTTAAATCTGTAGTGTTACCTAAGTCTGTAATACTTTAAGAGGTGCTTGGTTTTCTAAAATCAGACGTTTTGTTCTGGAGGAAACTGGTAACTACTACTAATGAACGTTTGCTCTCTATCTGTAGTGGTTGTAGTTGTTAGCTTACCAGGATTAACTCTACCTAGGTAATGTCACATCAGCGGTACCAGCTTGAAACAAAACTTACGCTACTGTTTAGTGTTTGCAGGCGTGATCTGGAGGGTGGCTTGGACACAAACGGTACGGGAAATATAGTGTTACTTTAAACTGAAATAATGTTCATTGCTGACCATTTTGTGAAACTTTAACTTGGAATGTAAGCTGTGAGTTTTTAGGCTGAGATAAATGAGTTGAAAGAGTTATAAATAAGTTGCTCCACCTTGCTCAACCTGTTGCTCCACCATTGCTCCACACATTGCACCATTGCTCAGAATATTAGGACAGTGGTACTTGCATGTTTATGCTGTGGAAGTCTTTCAATGAACATTATCGCCCTCGTTTGGCCCAGGAGGAGCTTTGATACAGTCCACAGTGAAGGTGATGAAGAGATTGAGATCCAGACGGGTGACAAATTTAAGGACAAACCTGAGTAAATGAGTGGAGAAACATAACGAATGCAGATGCTTCCACACAGGTGCACTGCATGATACAATTAAACAATTAACATCCAATCATGTTCTGTGGCATGTATAGAAATGCTGAGTAGGCCCATTTGATTCAGATTGTGAGTCAATATGACCAGAGGAAAAGATCGAATGGCTTGTTTCCACCAAGCAGTAGGTAACGGGTCTGGTCGGGTCTGGTTGGAACGGTTATATGTCCGTTTCCACTGGCAATGGTTGTGGATGTTACGGTACCGACATTATCAGAAAGTGACAAATAACAAGAAAACCACGATACATCAGTTTTAATTCATTAAACAGCTTTTACTGTTGGTCCAGATAGATACAGCCATGATCAAGCTAATCAGTTAGCATATATGCTAACAACCTACTAATAAATAGTGTTCCTGTTTTATATTACAGCCATGATCAAGCTTATCAACGTGTATTCATGCTAACAGCTAATGAATCTCAACAATCTTCCACTTTTATATTACAAAGCAGTAGAAAATGTTATTAAATTCACAAGGTTATTTGTGAATACACTTCAGATCAATTACTATATTTCTATATCATCAGTATTTAACTTCAGGTCAGGCCTTGCTGATGTTTTTACTATGATGTGATGCAAGGAATTTTAATGCTCCTATTTAGAAACCCTTGTCTTGAATGAAACTGTGTTGTCTTCATCTAGTGGTCAATACAATGAAGTACTCTACTCAAACTCCGACATTCAGCTTGCTCCCCTAGGCCTACTGTGGAACTAAATGAACAACTTTTGGAACTTTTTTGCAACTTATTTGTGTTTGCAAAAGGTATGCAATGTATTTTTCTTAAGTATGACAGATTGTCTCATGCTAATTATAAATCTTCAATTTACACTCACGGATCTTCATTCTACATGTACCATCTTCATTCTGATCTGGCAAATCTTCACTCCAGACAAGACACATTTTGTCTGTGATATTTTGCTTAACTGTAACTGACTAAAACGTTTGTGCACAGAATTGCTAGCAAAAATCTGATTCTCTATAAGACTGTGTTTAATAAATATTGCATCAATTTAACAGATATAGGTTGTAATCTGTTTTTTTACAAATGAAAGTCACTAATCACATCCCCTGTGCAAATATAAATCGGTTGGTAATCTTTTTCTTAATTTTTACAGATGCAAAATTAGTCATTTAGCTTCGTTAATGATAAGACATTGAACCACATTTCTTAACAAGTAAATTTTACACTAATACTACAATACTTAGATTTTTTTAATTTTTATTATGCAGTCACCTATCCTTGTGGGACTCTCATGCTAACGTACCCTCTACTATTGAACCTGACGTGCAAAATTTTTATATCAGACTGTACTTTGTCATTAGCATAGAAATCATTGCTGGCAAGTACAGTATAAACATTTGCAATGTCTCAATCATACTAATTTCGATACAAGTTTTTTTTTCCAATCTACGTTGACTAGTGTTGTACATTGATATACATATGGAATATGTCTGTTAGGGTACTGTGTCTGTTTAGTTAATAAAAAATGTCACACCATTTTCACCAGCAATTAATTCAAAACAAAAATCAGGCAATAGATATTTATTCGTATATATAAGAATACATTTTCATATACCATGTACCTGCTAGTTTTATTAATATATGTTGTCAGATAAGCTGTACTTACACACATTGCTTTAGCTGACAGAAAAATTAGAACGGTGCTTAAACTGAAGAGCTGACGAGCGCTAACAGAGCTTAGCTTAAACTACAATCTACTTCCGTGCTAGGTGGCTAGCATCTGCCTCACGCAGCAAGCCAAAAGGTAAACCAGAGCAACCATAAACATATACAACCAATGGGTGGTGCTATTATGCAGAAAAAACACATTTGACTACATTTGTAGGACAGAACATGTATCAAGTATATTTGATTGTACAAGCAACTCAACAGTGAAACTATCGGTATGTTGTGTGTGTGATCAAACTGACTATGCTATGGTATTTCATAATCATTAGTGATTTGAAACAATAGTTCTGAAGTTGCAAAGTTTCTTCGAAGATATAAAATGCACAATGTAGATATAAAATGCACAATGTTTAACTGATCTTATTCCAATTCTCAAGTTCTTTTACTTTTCCCGATTCAAACTGCTCTTTGATCTTCTCCAGCCTCTGCAATGAGTTTGTCTTGAAACAGTGACTGGCCTGTGTTCCAACTTACAAGTGGTGACTGTTTTGAGTGTTGTGTCTAAGTTTTAAAAAATGTGCACAAGGTTCTGAAACGAGTGCCGACCGAAAAAAAGTACGTAAAAAGAATAGCAGTGATTTAAGCCTATAGAAAATATTTGGAGTAGAATGTCTTGCTGATGTTCCTCATCAGCTTCTCTCATGTAGCATTAATAAGATGATGATTAATTAGTCATTCATAATATTCAGAAAACACTGTCGTCATCAAATAAAAGTTGTCATAGAGTAGGTTTAAATCAATACAGCTTTCTAGCATTTAGCGTTGTCCTTCTCAAGCCTCTCGACCGTCACCTCTCCTGTTTTCACTCCCATTCTAACTTATTTCACCCTTCTCTACAATATTAAACCTGACTGTGGAAATAGTTTTTTTTTAAATGTAGAAAAAATGGCTTCTTTCAAAAAGTTGTCTTTTCTGTTTTTCTTCTTTCCTGATAATATTTTAAAAATGTATTTACTACATTTATCCTTAAAATAATTTGTCCATTTACTGATCTTATTCCAATTCTCAGGTTCTTTAACTTTTCCCGATTCAAACTGCTCTTTGATCTTCTCCAGCCTCTGCACCTTCTCCATTTCTTTCATCTCTGTCAGCTGCTGGATGAGTTTGTCCAGGTGGATGTGAGTGGACTGAGATTCTGTGTTCAGGGCAATGTCCTGCAGTCTGTCAACACACTGGTAGCATTTCAGCACCCACTGTGCTTTCTCTTGTTTCTTGGACTTCAAATCTTCCTCAAGCGCTGACAGCAAAGACTGCCCTGTCCTAATGTTTACTTCATATTGCTTCTTCAACTCATCAACATATTTTGAAACCATCCTAGTCTTGATCTCATATTTGTGATTGTCTTTGATATGCTCCCTGTAGTGACACTTATTAGTGCATACTGTACAATGTTTTCTTTTCATGACCTCACACCAAAAGGGGTTTAGAGCCATCGTGCATCCTGGATAGTGACAGTTCTCCTCACACACTGTACAGTAGGTGGCTTTGTCCTCCATGGAGACTTTCTCTTTATAAGACTCTTCAACAGTGTATGAGAAGTTCTTGTTGGTGCTCATTTCATCTTTATGTTTATCCAGAGCATTTTTATTCTGAACAATTGTATCCTGCTGCTTTTCTATGAAGTCAATTCTTTCTTGCAATGCGTTAACGTGAGCTTCCAGCTGCATGCGCTCCTTAATAACTTCTGTAGTCATAAACAGTTTCTGTGTTTCTGCTTTCTCTATGAACTTTACAAATCCTTTCATTCCATCAGTTGTTGTTTTCCAGGCATATTTTGTGACCTCCTCTCTTTGTATAACACTGAAGTTGTCTTTCTGGCGGTTATTAAACAAGAAATTAACTGGATGTTCCTCTTCATCCATGGCACACTTGAAGTTTGCGTCTTTGAGGGCCTGCAGTGCATTTATCTCTGGTCCTCCATCAGAGTGGGTTATGAGGGCCACAATGTTCTCTTCCAGGTCTTTGCCAAACAAAGACAAAACTGCATCAAAGATGTACCTCTGGTTTTCAACTAATCTGTTTGTTCCTGCCTTCACAACAAGACCCACAGCATTGATTTCATGAACTCCAGCTTCTAAAGTAAACAGTTCATGCAGCTTCTCAGCAATTAGCTTGCCTACATTCATCCCTCTAGTCTCTCCATAGCCAGGAGTATCAATGATGGTCAGAGAAAAGGGGACCTTTTCACCTTCAAATCCAAAGATATCATAGACAGTAATCTCCGACGTCTGACTTTCTGACTGACTTCTTTTACCCTCCTCTACTATCTCAAACCAGACTTTATCCTCCCACTCTACTCCCATAACATAGTTAACCATGGCATTGATGAGAGTAGACTTCCCTGTTCCAGTCTCTCCTACCAGCAGGATGGTTTTGTTGGGTTTGCTTGAATCTTCTTCTCCAAAGGTCCATCGTCTGAGCATGGCCTCTGCTTCTATTTTACTATCCAAGCATTCTTTCTTTGGTATCAGTTGATATCGAGCTTTTGGCCTTTCACAGACTTTAGTGCATTTTATGTCTTTGAATCTGGGAAACACAAACAAATTAGTCTCACTTGTAGCTTACAGTTTTTCTGATTAAGTTGATTAATTGATAAATCAATAAAGTCAACATCTGGGAAGTATTTTTTACATAAATTGTTTATGGCTTTGATTTTAACAACCCAATATTGTTGTGGGTCCATCAGACTTGCGAACATTGGAAAAGTAGCAAAAACACAAGCACTATACAGGGGTTAAGAACATGTTCTCCTAGTTTAGAAATCTAATGGCTTAGAGAGTCACTTTATTATTCTGTATGAATTGGCAGGTAGTAAAACATATAAAACATTATAGTCCTACTACAGCTAAAAGACAAACATCAAAGATGATCAAATATTCCCTGTAGGAGAATCCACAACCCCATTTCCAAACTAGCTACTCTTCCTGTAATACTTCTTCAATTTATTTTATCAAGTTATCTGGCAGTCAGACTGACATGAAGAAGACGAAATGCTGCTTATTGGGATCTAAAGGCAGTAGTTCTACTTTTTCATTTCTTGTAATATTATATAATTTTATTTGAGTCTGAAATCAAAGGCTTTATCGAATCACCTGCAACCAGCACAAATAACGTGCAGCATCGAGTCAAATGAAACTGTTACTCGTTATGTCTCTGTGTGTACTTAATTGGGGACCAATTTGTAAAGTGCTTTGAGTGAAAAGTGCTAACAATAAACAATCAATCATTATTATTTTTATTAATAAAACTAAAAACTGATTTTCCAAGTTTGAGTTAATTCCTGTTTAAGTGAAAAAGAAAATACTGCTATTCCATTGACATCAGTTATCTCATATAAAATGTGCATGCTCGTGAAGTGAGAGAATGAATGGCTCCATGGACTTCACACAGTTTAAACACGATTTAGAAAGCCATAGTCACAGAGCCCTGGGTAATGTTATCCTGCCTTTTCTTTTATATTCTCAAATGGCGAGTCTAAACTTTTACTGTTATGCTACATTTTCAATGGAGCAAATTTTTCTGTTGATTACTTGTGCAAGTAAATTGATTAAAGCTACTTACCTGGTGTCCATAATGGTCTTTGGTTTTAAACACATGTTTGGTTGACTGGGCTCTGTGAACACAGCAAAAACAAACAAAATCATAAAGAACCAATCCTGTGAAGAGTCTGTTTGATTACATGGAGGTGGGACTGTCTTACCGGAAAAAGGTCCTTCCTAAAAAAATATTCTGGGGTGCGTTTTTAGTAAATATAAATGTCTCAGCCCATCGAAACATGTCTCGCCCACCCAATCAAAAGTCCAAATACACTGTAGATGAAAGCGGACTGTAGGCCACAATCCAACCGAAAATCAAAGCAGGTAATGATATTCTCCTGGATATTTTTCAATTAGCTGAATGTAACACACTCGTATACTAACTCTTCCTACACACAAACACACCAACCCTCACACCATAAGTAAATACATTGTGGGGAAGAGCAAAAGGGGATAGCAAAGGTAAATATACATAAATATAATAAATACATTTATTATTTCTGTCCCTCCTTACCTTGTCTCTTAATGTCCTCCAGTCTCTGGATCTTCTCCATGTCTCCTGTCTCCTTCATCTTATCAATCAGGAAGTCCAGATAGATGCATGTGGACATAGAGCTGGTGTTCAGAGAAATCTCCTCCAGTTTAACAACATGCTGGTAGGCCTCTTCAACCCATCTGGCTTTATCTGAATCAAGTGCCTTAATATCTTTTGACAAATCTGTCAATATATGTTCACTCTTCTTGGACAATCTCTTCATCTTTTCACTGTCCGTTTTGAGTTGTTCCATTTGCCACTTAACTGTTTTGTTTTCTGTGATTCCTTTCCCTGATGGTTTGTGTTCCTTTTTTAGTTGAACGAAACTTTTCCAGGTCTTCTTATACTTCTTCTTCACGTCTTTAAGGTTCTTAGAGACCGTCTTAGTCTTGCTGACATACATCCATGTATCTTCAACATGCTTGGTGTAGTCACACTTCCTGGTGCATGAAGTGCATTTGCCTTTTATAAAGACCTCACTAGTCCATGGACTTACTGCCGGTGCACAGTGTGGATACTGACAAGTCTCTTCACAGACTGTGCAGCAAACAGCTTTGTTGTACAATGAGGACTCGATAGGAACTTTCTCTTTGTAGGGCTCGTCAAGTTCAATCATGGATCCATGGTTTGTGTAGATTTCTTCTTTTTGCTGATCTATTGTCTCCTTGTGTATTTTTATATTTTCATCAATTAACTCGAGAGCTAACTGTTCTGTTTTTTTGCTTTGATATAGAGAATTGCATTGTTCCAAAGTTTCATCAATTGACGTTTGGTTGATTTGTATTAATTTTTGTTGTTTCTTCAGAGCTTCCTCAGTTTGATGCAGTTCATTCTGTTTCATCTCTATCAACTTAATTCGGTCCTGTAAGTTCCCAATGCAAGCCGTTAGTCTTATGTGCTCTGTGGTGTTCAGTTGAATTGAGGGTACCTGATCAAGAAAGCCAAAGAATCCCTTCATCCCATCCTTTGTTAAATCCCAGAAAGGTTGTTCAAGAATCTGTAATTTATTGGATGTGCATTGGTAGTTGTTGAAGCGAAAATGAACGGTCTGATTTTGTTCATCTTTGGCACATTGTATTTTTGCTTCTTCTAGAGCTGGCAGAGCACTAGTAGTACCAGTGGAATGTGTGAGGAGGGCTACAAAGTTATTCTCTATGTTTCTGCCAAATTCAGAAATAACTGAATTAAAGATGTACTGCTGTCTATCGCTCAGTTGATTTGTACTTTCCTTTAACACCAATCCCACTGCATGAAGTTCATTAATTATTTTTCCTGCCAGGTGCAAATTTTGCATTTGCTGAGTGATCTTGATACGTGTTTTATCCATTGCACTTGGGCTTTCTGTGTCTCCATATGTAGTGTTGACAATGGTTAGAGAGTAAGGGACTCTACGATCTTCAAATCCAAAGATCTCATACACGTTTATCTCTGATGTTAGTCTGTCTGCTGGAAGCCGTTCGTGCTGTACAATCTCAAACCAGACTTTATCCTCCCACTCTACTCCCATAACATAGTTAACCATGGCATTGATGAGAGTAGACTTCCCTGTACTTGTCTCTCCTACCAGAAGTATGGTTTTGCTGGGCTTGGTGAGATCCTTTTCTCCATACGTCCATCTTCTGATTTTAGACTCTGCTACATCTTTTCCATCTAAACTTTCCTTCTTTGTTAGTAGCTGATACCGAGCAGGAGGTCCTTCACTAAGTTTACTGACTGGGAGGTCTTTAAATCTGTCTGGCATTTCACCAGCCCTGTAAAACACAATCAAATCAGTCTTATGCTCAAAATGAGTGACACTGTGGGGACACTTTAAGTTATTTAGTTTAAAAACATAAAGAAAATGATTGTATTTGATGCCCTTTCAGCCCTGAGACCTCAGTGCTAATATCCTTAACAACAAATTAGTAAAAACCCTACTCACATGCTTCCTGTTGTGTTCTTTGATTGCACACCCAACTGTCAATAATAACTGCTGGCTCTGGAAACCAAATCATATTATTATTGTATTTCCAAATTTCTATGAGAAACGAACACAGCAGGGAATATACTATATGAGCACCAGCAAATATATTCTCTGTGGCTCAGACAGAGTAGTAGCATGTGGACTCAACTACAGTGCATTGATAAAAGAGTGCTCTGCATATGTGATGGGTAAATGCACAGTGCATGCAGAGGGTTATAGTTCTTCTGAATCCCCATTAAATAGGACACTGGCAATGGAGGCACGGCATATTGAATTTAGAACACTGGTTTACAATTAATCTGAATTTGTATGTAATGAGGATAATTGTACACCCAATTTTCCCTTTTTTGTGTATTTTCTTCTAAAATTACTTCAAACTAATATAAAGTAATATACAAATCAAACAAAAAGTAACTAGAAATATGCTAGACATCTTTTAAAGTAACTTCTGATGTTGTTAAGGGTCTAATTATTATGTACAAATGCCATGGATGTACAAAGAGGCTGTTTTATCACACACCAATAAGCTGCTTATTACATTTACAAAACTGATGAATAAATTATGTTTACGTTTGTATTACTGCAATTTAAAAAGGTCACTGTCGATAAAGAAACTGTCATATACAGTTAGCTTAGAATAAGGTATTTCATCAATTACTAAATAAGTATAATTATTATCATCATTGTCATAATCATTATTATTATTGTTGTGATCGTAACAACAATAGTAATAATACAACATTTTCTGAATTGTAAAAGTGTGTATGTTACCATGTGAATGGGGTTTGAGCAGTTACACCTCAGTACTGTTTAACAAATTAGTTTAAACCCTACTCACATGTTTCCTGTTATGCTCTTTGATTTCACATATTATATAGTTGTTTTTCTTTACTGCTGGTTCGGTAAAAAAAGATCATCATTCAATTATCTAAATATAAAACAACTTTGACCAACTCATACAACAGGTGAAGTGTTTTTGTCATTTAACTGTATTTTCACACGGGGGAAAGGGCTTTCTTTACTAATGATAATAGTAACAACATGAACAACTACAATGGATGACCGACCTAAAAAAATAGAGAAACAATATTACCAAAAAAGCCTGTAGAGTATGTCAAAATAAATGATAAATTTATTACATAAACACTGAATTCGAGAAAATGTGCTAGATTTTATTCAGGTCCACAATTACGTCTTCTGAAATTAAAGCGTGGGATGAAACAGGAATGTTATCCATGAAAAAACATCAGCACCCGTAGCTTTCTCCAACATCAACATTACCAGCTCACCTATCTACCTCAAGTTACTCATGTGTTGGTATTCAGCCAAGGGTTCAACTGAAATGGTGTATTAAGAAAGAGAGCATGTACAAACAAGACCAACATACCCCTACCGCCAACATCTGCAAACAATGTGGTTTTGTGTTTCACAGTAAGACGGTGGGATGTTTTAGTTTGTGATTTTATTTCACTCAGTAAACACATTTTGTTTGACTACAACTTTATTCAATTATTTCACTGTTTCTCTCTACTACACCATATTCAGAAAAGCATTCCGAATTGTGTTGAAACATGTATCAAGTATTTAACATATCAATATCATAGGATTGTACAAACAAAAACAGTGAAACCATCGCTATGTTGTGTGTGGGTGATCTAAACTATTGTTCCTTTAGTATTTCATCATGAGTTAGCTGTTTGAACAAATTATTCTGAATTTGCAAGGTTTCTTTAAAGATATTCATGCAAAATGCAATAAATACTTTATTTAGTTCGATCGATTGTATCTAAGGTTGTGTTTTTATTGTCGAAGCCATTGCAAAAAACTACAACGACATGACTGTCCCGTTAACATGTGAATGATGGCCCCTCCCTTGTTAGGTAAAAGCTACAATAAGTAAAGTTGTATAATCTAAACATTTTCCTAGATATGATTGAGATAAATAATTAGATAACGTTTTAACACAAATACGCTTTTTTTCAAAAACAATAAAAAGGAGATCTCACCTACATTTCTCAGGGAATCAGCACAGGATCCAGTCACAGCCAGTCAGTCAGAGAAATGGTGAGAGAGAGAACACTGCAGGATCTTTTATTGTGTTTACCTGAACGCCTCCAAACCACACCTTCATCAGCTGCTTCAAGATCAGCTGATTTAAAAGAACCCGTGTTTGAGAGTTAAGGTTTATTTAAGGTGGTGCTTTGAGCACCGACCCACAGAAGCATTCAAGCACACCTATTAAAATAAACATCAAATATAAGTAATTCAGCAACATATTAACAATGCAAAAGGGGATGTAGGGTAGGAAACAAGAATGGAAACCATAATGGCACATTACTGAAAACACTGGTAAACACAGAGACAGCTGGCACACAGTACAAGGGAGAAATTACAGTGAGTAGGCCTTTTTGGACAAATTCGTTTTTAGTTGTGACTGGAAGGATGATAAAGTGTCTCAGACTGTTGGATATTTAGTTCCAGAGCCTGGGTGCAGAACAGCTGAAAGCCCTAGCACCCGTGGTGCTGAGGCGTGAGGGGGAGATGGTCAGAAGGCCAGACGATGAGGACCGCAGGAAACGAGAGGGTGTAGTCCTGAATGAGGTCAGAAATGTATGTGGGGCCAGATAATGGAAGGCTTTGAAGGTGAGCAAGAGAGCTTTGAATGTAATGCAGTATTGTACAGGGAGCCAGTGTAGTTGGATGAGAGTTGGGGTGATGTGGTCAATGGAGTTGGTGTGGGTGAGGATACGAGCAGCCGAATTTGGGATTATTTGTACCCGGTTAAGTACTTTGGTAGGGAGGCCTGAGAGAACAGCATTGAAATTATCAATGTGTGAGGATACAAATGCATGGACCAGGACTTTAGCACTTGATTGAGACAGGGACGGGCAAAGTCTGGCAATGTTAGGGAGGTGAAAGAATGCGGTCTGAGTTATGGAGTTGATGCGAGGGGCAAAGGAGAGAGTGCTGTCCAGGATAACCCAGAGGCTCTTGACTTGGGAGGAGGATCGACCCCAGGGGAAGGAGGTAGATGATAAACAGAAGTAGACCAACTACTGACCCCTGGGGGACACCATATGCAACTGAAGTGCTTTTGGACCTGTGGTCCTCCATCTGTACAAACAGTAAGCGAGATATGACGAAAACCAGGAGAGTGCAACACCAGTGATTCCAATTCCAGTCAAGCGCCCCAGGATTACTGAGTGGGACATGGTGTCGAAGGAGGCACTATGTCAAGGAGGATGAGGATGGTCTGTTTTCCTGAGTAAGCTGCACAGAGGAGGTTGTTGGTGATTTTAACAAGGGCTGTTTCAGTGCTGTGTTTCGGTCACAAACCGTATTGAAATGATTCGTGGAGGTTATTGGAGTCGAGGTGGGACTGGGGCTGAGCAGAAACCAACCTCTCGCACTTTGGAAATGAAAGGGAGATTAGAAATGGGCCTGTAGTTAGTTGTTGAGGTCCTCAGGATCAGGTTTTTAAAGATGAGTGAGATTGCAGCCAACTTGAGAGAGGGGGGTACGGTTCCAGATGTGAGGGAGGAGTTGATTATTGCAGTTATCAAGTGGGAGACGGCTGGCAAACAGGATTTGATGAGGCTTGTGGGGAGAGGATCAAGCTGACAGGTAGTGGACTTAGCTTTTAGGATTATGTTTGTTTAAGTTGCCTTAGGTTAAAGAACACACCCTAATACAAACATGCAACTTACCTATCATCCTACCATGTGACATACCAGGTATGTTTGTTTAGTTTTTTTGCGGTTGTTTAAACTACACCTGGTTTGGCACAGCCCGAAAAAACAACACGGCGCCGCGCTGTGGACCCACCACCTGCAGGGATAGACATCGGGTGCAATGCCAACCGGGTGGCAGGCATAGGAGGGGACCTAAGCGGGCTGACCCCTGGCATCGTAGACTGGTTCTAGGGACGTGGAATGTGACGTCTCTGGCAGAGAAGGAACCAGAGCAAGTGCGGGAGGTGGCGCAGTACCAGATGTAGTTGGGCTCACCTCTAAGCATGGCACTGGGTCTGGAACCTAACTCCTGCAGAGGGGCTGAACTCTTTTCTTGAGTAGCCCAGGGTGAGAGACGCTGGTCAGGTGTGGGGATACTCACAAGCCCCTGGTTGAGCACCGCTGGGTTGGAGTTTTCCCCGGAGAACGAGAGGGTCGCCTCTATGGAGGTATATTTCTATCAAAATTATTGTAAATGCACAAAACACGATCTACAAATAGATTTGGAATCTACAAACAAACTGGGCAAGTTCCACAAAATATAAAACACGATCTACAAATAGATTTGGAATCTACAGAAAAACTCGGCATGATCCACAAATATAAAACAGGGTCCACAAATAAAATTCAGCGACTTGTCTTGGCATATGGGTTACGTTCTATTTGTGGATTGTTTCGCATTTGTTCAAATAATTTTGACACAGCTGTTCCGTGATATTTTGGTTGTAACAATCTACAAATACACTCTTCACTATTCGCAAACAATCACAGTCTAACTTGTATTTTACCACTGCTAGAAGACACGAGTGCAAAATGTGTGCAAAGCTCAGTGTACAAGTAAGAAATCTGTGTTTTGCGGATCACTGCATTTGTGGACTGTCTTGCATTAGTTTACAAATAGTGTAAAAGCGTCAAGTCTCTGTTTCCATTTGTGGATTGTCTTGCATTTGTTTGCAAATATTTTTGAGACATTCTTACCGTGGACGTAATCCACAAATGTGTCAGCCAATCAGAGGTGACACTTGCGATACGACGTCAAAACCTCTCAATATGCCTTTTTCAAAATAAGAGCATGGGCTGAAACATGTCAGATAGTCAAATCTATAGTGTACACCTACTTTGGACTTAAAGCAATATTCGTTGTCAGTGTCACTAGCGAGAGAACGAGAAAAACTGTGCTCACAGGAAACTGTGTGTTAATATTCTGTATTCATTGCATGTTATTTTTTTTATTTCATGATTGATTTTTTCACAAAATTTTTTATTTGAGTTTCAGTAATGTAAAATTACTATATACCTCCATAATACTACAGTAATTGTTTTTTTAAACCAACCTAAAGGTCGTCTGTTATAAATAATTAAATAAACACTTTAATTATAGTCGGTCACTCAATCTGTTGTCAGTTGCTTTCACTACCAGGCCAACTACATTTATTTCCTGACTTCCTCTTTCAGACCGGAACAAAACATGCAATTTTTGAATCAGCATAATACCTTCTTCCTTCCCTTCATCATCTGTTATTTTTCCATCATCTGTATTTCCATAACCTGGTGTATCAATGATGGTGAGAGAGAAGGGGACTTTACGATCCTCAAACCCATAAATCTCATAGACAGTCACCTCAGATGTTATGCTCTTTGTTTGTCTATTTTTACTCTCCTCTACAATCTCAAACCAAACCTTGTCCTCCCAGTCTACTCCTATGACATAGTTAAACATGGCATTGATCAGAGTGGATTTCCCTGCTCCAGTCCCACCCACTAACAGAATGGTTTTGTTGGGCTTGTTGTGATCTCTCTCTCCAATGGTCCATCTTCTTAGTTTAGACTCTGCTTCAGGTTCTCCATCTAGACTCTCCTTCTTTGGTATCAGTTGATAACGTATTGGCCCCGGACTGCTTAGTCTGTATTTGAGGTCTTTAAATTTATCTAAACTTGCATTAGCCCTGTAGAAATCAAATACAATCACAACATGAGACACATGGGACAACAGTGTACAACGGATGAACAAATATTTAACAATGACCAATAAGCCTCAATTTAAGATGAATCTGTTTCAAATTATGAGCAGGTTAAATACAAAACAAAACACATTACTCACATGTTTTAAGATGTGTCTTTTTTGGCCTGTCTCACAGTGTGATGATGATTGCTTCCTTTAGATGAAGAAACAGACATTAGGGAAAATACAATACAAAATACAAAGATAACGAGATGGCAGTACATTTCCTGATTAAAATGTGTGCCCACTGAAGCCTGAACAGCATAACAGTAACATTGACTGATACAGCTAAGGTTAAAACTGTGTGAATGTGAACTATTTACAAAAGTGAAACGTGTATTCTGTTTGTAAAAAGCTAAATAAAAAAATTAAATAAAAAAGTTTATCTACAGTGGGTAATTGTATGTAACCACTTGTGGGGACTCAGTACAGGCTCGAATACATTTAAATTCAATTTTAACATAAAATGTGGGGAGTCCAATAGTGCCTTCTGGAAAAGTGTGTGTGTGTGGGGGGGATGCCAGTTTATAGCAATGCTGTAAAACAATATCTGTGCATGTCTTAAGATGCCATTTATAAACAAATATCTAGTCACACTGAGACTGTTCCAGTTGGTTTACATTGTTAATGTTATCCTCACTTTTAGACAGAGACGAGATGGTTCATTCGTAGTCTTCTGTGGCAATCCTTCCCAATTTCGTTCTTTCAAACTCAACTGGAGGTTTAGTGAGTTTATATATTATTCTTCTCTTCTTCGGGCCTTCCAAATCAGAAGACACGTTTGATTGCCACTAAAAACGTCACTCAATCGTTGGCGAAACCCTCCCCAACAAACAATAAACATTTTCAACATATTTTCTGGGAATAGGTGTCCTCCCATCCAGACACAGGTTGGTGGATAATTGATTCCAGCTGTCGTGGAGCTATATATGAGGAAGTGACGAGATGTCTCCCTCTTGCACTCTCTCCCCGCTGACGGACGTGGTGCCGTGCTCATACTGTTTTGTTGAATTATAGAAATAAAACTTTTGTTATTCCTTTTATATGACTCAGCGTGTGATCATGTTGACGGCCGAGAGCCGGGTCGTAACATGATTAGTGGGGGCTCGTCCGGGATCGCGTATTCCTTGAGGTTCGTATAGAGCATTAAGCCTAGTCGTTTTGCATTTGGTTAATGCTTGTTTTGATGCGCTGTGTTTGAATAGTCAGGAAAGGAATTGTGCCGAGGGTTATTGTATACTCGTGTGTGTTGTAACCTTTGTTGCATTACAAGTGTTTGCGTGCACTCTACTGGTTAGGTTACTTAGCGATTGGTAATTGAGGCTTTCGCTTCTGTGGTTTGTAAGCGAGCGGGGAAGTAGTGCCTCGTTGCTTTTGTAAATTGATTCTGTCTTAAAAGGTCCAAAATACTTTAGAACGACGGTGTTGTCCCATAGGCTGTGATACGTGATCCTTGTTCAGGGGCGCGTTGAGCAACTAAAATAGATTTGTTATTTTAGTTTGTTGTTTTTGTGTGAGTGAAGGTCTAAAGCTTTTGTCTTGAGTTCACGTCACTGGTATCAGCGCAGTCCATTTAATGGGTTGACTTTTGTTTGGTGTTTTTGTGATTAAAATCCAGCCTGGAACTTGCATGAAGAGGATCCTAGTTGGAGTTAGCTTCGCGTTCTTGGATACTAGGTTAGTTGTAGGGTGGGGTGCTCGTTGTTTATTGCTTAATGCAGGACCTAGTACAATTCACAATTTTGATCTAGTCTAAACTGAACGGTTTATTGGTAGTTATCTTGTTGTTTTGTCATTTTTCATGGCTGAATTTGAAGTAAAACGCGAGAGAGTGAAGTCGTTTCTTAGGGAACCTTTGGATGTTATGTTTCAGTCCCTTACAGTAGACGATCTGAAGCAGCTTGTGTAGTACTGGGGGGGTGATGACACTCAAGGATTAAAGAAGTCTGTTTTGTTGGAGATGGCTGGAGAGTTAGCCGTAGAGCATGGGATACCACCTGCAGTTGTTGGTTTGTTGCCAGTCTCGAAAGGTGTGTCCTCTACCCTTGAATTATAGGTGCTGAAATTGAAAATGCATAATGACCTCGAGTCGGAAAAACAAAGACAGGAATTGGCATTTAGAAGAGAATTTGAACTTGAGAAGTTGAGATGTGAGCTTGCTATTAAAGAGAGTGCATCCGAAAGAGCTGCTGATGATAGTCTTGCCTTAGAGCGAGAAAGGTGGAGACGCAAATCCACCTCAATTTGATATGAGGCGTAATCTATGTATTCTACCCAAGTTCTCTGAAAAGGATTTGGATACCTTTTTTGCATTGTTTGTGTGATTAGCCCAGTCCCGTAAATGGCCAGAGGAAGAACAAGTCATAATGTTACAATCGGTTCGGGTAGGTAAGGCTCAAGAGGCCCATTCCTCAATTTCACCAGATCTGGCTTTATCATACAAAGCAGTGGAGGCAGTCTTGAAAGCCTATTTGCTTGTCCCTGAGGCTTCTTGTTTAAAGTTTAGAACGTGGAAGTTGCAGGACAGACAGTCCCATGTTGAATTTGCTCGGGAGATGATGCTCCATTTTTCAGGCTGGCGTAATGCGTCAGAGGCTCATGATTACGAACGTTTGTGTAACCTGATAGCGCTGGAACAGTTTAAAAACTCGGTGTCTGAAAGTGTGTCAACTTATATTACAGAGCGAAAAGCCAGCACTGCTTCTGAAGCTGCAGTTATTGCTGATGAGTATGTACTAGTTCGAAAGGTTGTACACAGGGATCGTTCGCTAAAGGATTACAGGGGGTCTGACCCACAGAAACGTGATGTAAGTTTCCACCCATCCAAACCTAGTCAGTTTGTTCTTGGTCGTGGAGATTCTCCCTTGCCGATGAGAGACGTCGCTGGCACGGATGGTAGACTTGATCGTACCCGTATTTGTCTCATGTGTGCCGTTTACGAGGGCATTGGAGAAACGAATGCCCTAGTTCTAGATCTTCCTATGTAAGAAGTCCTAAACCTGTGGGTTTATTGGCTAGATCATGTCAGTCTCTGTCTCCAACATTGTCTAAGTCAGTGTACAGAGGATACCTGTTGCTCCTCTGCGGCCAATATCTACCATTTCCCCACCATTTCATTTTTGATAGTGGACTGTGTTGGCCCCTTGCCTCGTTGCAAAGCGGGACATTGTTATTTGTTGACTGTAATGTGCCCCGTTATCCCGAGGCATTTCCACCTTCATCATAATCGTAATCATCTTCATCATCTTCTTCATGAATCTCAAGGCATTGCACTTCTCCTTCCTCTAGACCTCCATCTCCCTCCATCACATGTCCTTCAGTTTCAGTTCTTCTGTCCTCCTCCTCCTCCTCCTCTTCTTCGTCCTCCTCTAGCAGGTCCTCCTCCTCAACGTCTCGTTCCTCCTCATAGGAGGAGATGGGGGAGGACTGAGGCAGGTTCCATCACTACTAGGTCTGTATTGAAAGCTCTCACTAGTTTCATGTCCACGTTTGGCATAGCCAAGGTCATCCAGACCAACCAGGGGTCAAACTTCATGTCTAAGCAATTTGCAAAGGCATTAAAACAGCTGAAGACTAGACAATATATCCAGTGCTTACCATCCCCAAAGCCAGGGGCGCTGGAACGCTTCCACCAAACTCTGAAATCACTGTTACGGTCCTATCATAAGGAGTTGGGGGGTGATTGGGAGAAAGGCCTTCCATGGTTGCTCCTAGCTATACGTGAAAGTATATACAGGAAAGTACTGGGTTTAGCCCCAACGAACTGGTGTTTGGCCATGTTGTGCCGCAGTAGTGGCTGATGAGTGGCGGAAAGAGAAACCCCCGGAGAATGTTTTGGATTACGTTAGTGCCTTCCGTTATCGTCTCTATCAAGCACGTGCTTTGGCCCTGAAAGCTTTAGAGAAATCACAAACGAAGATGCAACGGTTTTATGATAGAAAGGCTGTTCGCTGGAGCTTTGTGCCGGGCGATTAAGTATTGGCTTTGTTGCCCTTGCTGAATACTCCATTTCAGGCTAATTTCTCAGATCCTTACCCGGTAGAACGCTGTCTCTCTAATGATAATTATTTGATTGGTACGCCTTACCGTGGGAAGAATTTCCAACTGTGTCATATCAACCTGCTCAAAGCGTATTATCCGCCATCAACTTCTACAGTGACGTCAATGCCTAACTCAGCATCCTGTGTTGAGACTGTTGGTCTGGTAGCTTCTTTGGTTCCTGTCCCGGACCCAGTCCTGCCCTTCCTCTCTGAAAAGGGAGAAGAGGATGTCCAAGTACCGGAAGGGTACGTATTTCAAGGCAGGTTAGAGAACTCTGCGTATTTGAAGACCTTAGAGACTCAGTTTGGCTATTTAACTGAGGAACAACGTTCTGACCTGATTTCCTTGATTCAGTCACACCTTGCTTTGTTTCTGGATACACCTACCCGTACAAATGTCATCAGTCACGACATTGACGTGAGAAATGCTACTCCGATTAAACAGAGGTTCTATCGAGTCCCGTTACCTAAACAGAAACACTTAGATTCTGAGGTAGACTATACGGTTAGAAATGGTATTGTGAAACCTGCCTTTTCTGAATGGTCATCCCCATGTCTCTTAGTTGCTAAAACGGCTGAGTTGCATCATTTTTGCAACTTTTGTTTGTTTTTGTTGTGTTGTCTGGCCTGGAGGGATGCGCTGCGTACCTGGATGACGTAGTTGTGTGTGGGGATCCTCCTTTGCCTACCTGAGGGAGGATCAGGACCGAGGACAGCTCCTGAGGCAACAGCACTTCATCTCATTAGTGTTCTATTGTTTTCACCTGTGTGTCGTTTGATTAATTGGTTTCCTTATGCTTCGTTTGCCCTTTATATAGCCCTGTTTGTGTTACCCATCCTTTGTCTGTCATTACGTGTTGTTGAGTTCCCAGTAAAGAGCGAAACCTTGTCTTTGACTACTCCGTGTTCCGTGTGTTCTTTGTGAAATACCTACCGTACAACCTATCGGGTTCAGGTCCGCTATTGGGTCACCACTACCAGCGTGTGAGCCCCCGGCGTGATAGCCGGGCCCAGGCCACATTAACTGTCAATTTAGCAAAATGTGAATTTGCAAAAGCAGGGAACCTGGGAAAAGTGGTTGGTCAAGGGCAAGTAAAACCAGTGATGGCTAAAGTGGTAGCAGTGAAGCGTTTCCAATTCCTACCAGCAAAAGGAGTTGTTGCGTTTTCTTGGAATGGTAGGTTATTACTGAGGGTTTTGTAATAACTTATCCACAGTTGCTGCGCCTTTAACTGACTTGTTGCGGGTAAAAAATCCCTTTTACTAGTCATTAACTAGTAACTAGTCGTTATGTGATGCCCCTGTCCTGGCTGCCCCTTGTTTCAATAGGCAGTTCACGTTACAGGTAGATGCCAGTGGTGTGGGGAGCTGGCCTTGGTCTTTACACAGCCTGATGGAGATGGCCTTGACAACCTGTCGGCTACTTTTCCCGCAAGTTCAATGCTCGTCAGTGCCGCTATGCGGTCATCGAATAAGAGGCCCTGGCTCTGATCTGGGCCTTGCAACACTTCGCAGTGTATGTTGGGTCTGTTCCTGGCCCTTGGTCATTTAAAATGACCATAAGCCACTAACCTTTCTCAAGTCCATGATGAATCCAAACCAGCGGCTGATGCGTTGGTCACTTTTTCTGCAAGCGCACGACCTGAGTATTAAATACATCTAAGGAACCGCTAATGTTTTGGCTGATGCACTTAGTCGTGCACCGGTATAGTCCCGATATGTTTGTGTCTGCTTGTCTATCCGTTACCCCTTTCCTCTGAGATTTCAGGTTTCAATTCACTACTGAGGCGCCACAGCTATTTTTTGTTATTGTTATTGTTTGGACTATGTGTTCCTGGCTATGTTGTACATAAAGACTGCTATTTTTTGTTATTGTTATTGTTTGGATGTTTAGTTGTTTGGAAGACTTTATGTGGTGGGTGTCACGGCTACGGCCATATCCTCCTTGCCCTGCCTTTTTGTTTTCACCTTTTAACTGCCGTCTAGACGTAGGTTGGTGGATTGGTGAGTTCCAGATGTCGTGGAGCTATATGAGAGAGCTCAGCGAGATGTCTCTCTCTTGCACTCTGTCTCCCCGCTGGCAGCGAGACGTGGTGCGTGCTCATATTCATCATCATCATCATCATCATAATCTTCATCCGCTTTGTGC
>JAPMUY010006965.1:17500-51226 GCA_026901105.3 Galaxias olidus | reverse complement strand
AATGCAGAGCAACATGACGGCGTCCACCTGGGAACGACACTGATGAAACGGTTGTTGTCGTTTCATGCCCGACAGGATTTCCACAAGGCATGCGACAACCCAGGCCGGGACAAGCTAAATCCTCACCAAAACACAAAGAGGGCGGGGGCAGGGAGGACATTCCGTACGTGAAATAGAACGCAGGTGAAAGGGCGCAAGCTCACACCCACGTTCGAATTCGGTGGAAGGGTGATTCACCACCCCACCGCAGAATGCCTCTCGTTCACCAGACACTCGGCCCCCGGGAATGTGCGTGGGAGGAAGGTAGACGAGGGAACCCCAACCGCGAAGCCCTTCGCGTCAGGGTTTCCCTGAGGATTTGCTTAGAGCCGAGGCTTCGTGAAGACGGCTAAACAAAAACGAACAAAACCACAACAAAACGGGCCGGAGGGAAAGTTCCACCGGGACGCCTTGGGCACACGGTGACTGACCGTGTCCGCATTCGCTATTCAAATACGGTATCATAATCAAAGAGAGAGGGGCAGAGAGAGAGGAAAAGAGAGAGAGAGAGAGAGAGAGAGAGAGACCTCAGATAAGGGCTGCTAAACTTGGCCCGCACAACTTCCACTTTGTACGGTCCCACTTCAAACGCTAATTCCACCGATTTTGTTCTGCACTGTCAGGAGAGGACGAGCAGATGGACGTGTCGGTTACAGTCAGACGGAAGTCAGGCTGAGGCGGGGGGAAAAAAAAAACACCGTCTCAGATCCTTCAGAGCAACATCGAAACAGACCAAGAACACGTCTGAAAAGTGTCACGGCGACGAGAGAGAACACGTCCCGGCCTGCGGGGGGGGGGGGGGAAGCCTAAAATAGCCCTGAACCGGTCCTGCCAATTAAGCCATGCCAATTAAGTTCATGACGTCGTGGCGCCGTGCTGTCCCTATGAACCGTGGTGGGACGACTCAGAAAGCACGCGGACGGGACCACGGTCTCGTGTGACGACGTGAATCTGGGGGAAAAGGAAGGCACGACCGAGGGAGGACAGGAAGGAGGACAGGAAGAACTAAAGCCCCCCCCCCCCCCCCACACACACACACACACACACACACTCCATTAACGACCTGAATGAGATCTACTGTCACTTGGAAAGGCAAGCAGACAGTCCTGACAATTCCCAATCAACTCCAGCCATCAGCTCCAGCCATCCACTCTTGCCCACCAGGCCCAGTCCACCAGCTCCTCCACCACCACCACCACCACCACCGAGGCCTCCGCTCCACTTCTCCCTGTGTACAAACAGCCGCCCTTCCGACACGCCGTAACATGACGTCTCTACACGGCTCTATGTGTCACGTTTTGAGCGTCTATGTCTTTCGGCACGTTACGAGTGCCTCTGCGCGTTGCACTCCCTGGACAACGTCTTTGCGCGATGGGACTCCGCTAGACACAACGCTGAGCACAGCTCTGTTGGGAAAACGGATACCGCTTGGACCACTGGTATTGCTCTCCTTGGCGTTGTGTTTTTTTCATGGCGCGCCGCGAACACCGCCAAAGACAAAACCCCGCGCACGCGTTCACCTACTTGGCAAGGAGCCCGACTCTGATAAGGAAGGAAGGAAGGAAGGAGACACACAGGGCTGAGCGCTTTTCCCTCTACGGAGAACCGGAAAGCCGGGTCGTTGCGCAAGCATCTCCCTAACCCGGCCGGTTTAGGCCCGGGGGCTGAAACTCATGGAAGGATGATTACGTATCGCAGGGATCCTGGCGTGCACAGGCAATGCAATACCCGCCCCCCCGCCGCCGCCCCCGCCCTCCACTGAGGGAATCCCACCGCTAAGTCACCAGGGTTTCCCTGAGGAATCGGTTACACACGGAGAATCCACGGACCCGGTGACACACACCGATGACAACAACAAACGGGTCGGAGGGAAAGTTCCACTCTCTTGGCTTCGGCACACCTTTGTTCGGCTGACAGCGGCGCTTCTGTCCGCGTTCCCTAGTCAAATACAATGTCCTAATCAAATGTGTGGGAGAGAAGGGAGAGAGAGAGGCAGAGGGAACGATAGCGAGTGAGAGTTACAGCTCTGTCTGTATTTCCTATTTACATTTCCTAATCAGGTGCTGGAGCGAGGGGGGGCAGGGACAGAGACACAGACAGAGAGAGAGAGAGAGAGAGAGAGAGAGAGAGAGAGAGAGAGAGAGAGAGAGAGAGAAACTGAGGCAAAAATAAAACAATGTCAATTCTTTAGAACACTGAGAAGAACCGTTAAGGTGTGTGCATTTGCAGGCCCTGCATCTGAATAGTTTATTTTAGCTTTTAGCCCCCCCCCCCCCCCCCTCTCTCTCTCTCAAACGAAACAGACGCCTCCCGAACTGTGACACAACTTCTTCGTGCCCTCACAACGGCAACTAAAAATAGAGTGTGTGTGTGCCACTGCTTATGTACTTGGAGAGCGGGGTGTGGCGGATGACTCATGGTCTGAACACACCATCCCTCCACAAAGGGAGTTTCATTACCGCGTGCGGCCAAAAAAAAAGGAAAAGAAAAAAAGAAAGCCTTTTTTTTTTTTTTATTCTCTTATCTCACTCATTACAGTCTTCGGAACACATGGCTTGCTCTCTGCGTGCTCCCTGACCGCCTCGCGTGAAGCGCTTTGGACGTCCAGCGTGGCTGAAACGTGACGCTACGCACAAAAGCCACGTGCCTCCTCGCTCCCCTCTCCACGTTTTCCTTCCCTCCCTCCCTCCCTCCCTCCGAAATCCGTGCCGAGCCGTTACTCACGCCAGGCAAATTGCCGGGAGGGGGTCGCGTGGGCCGGAGGCCTCCCGAAGCCGCGTTTAAATAACCACTTCTCCAAAATCTCCAGGCCTCCGACCAAGAAATTCCCTCGCCCGTCCACGCCTTTTGGCTCGGGGTGTGGATCATTTCCAGCGGCCGGCCCGGGTGACCTCCCCGCCTCGAACCCTGGAGAGCGGCGAGGCGGGACACGCCGCAGGAGGAACCTGACGACAACCGTGGGTACATGCAAACGGGACCGTGACCCCCCCCCCCCCCCGGTAGACGCGGTCTGGCCTAATTTTCTTGGTGGGGGTGTGGAGTTGCTTTATTGCTCTAGTCTCCCTTCAAAAATGTACTTTGCTTTTATCTCAATGGGACTTCCTGGTTAAACAAGGTTAAGGTCTGATAATAGAAAGTCTTATCTGTGTGCAGGCCGGTTCGAGTGTTCGACAGCGCGCCTGTGTCCAAAGGGTACGGGATCGTCCCAACACCTCTCCGAAGCCACAGACGAGCGCATTTGTTTGTTTACAAAAACACAGAGTGAACACAAATCAAACGCTCCGTATGGAATCTAGGACACGCGCGGGCGCCAGACTTACTTGGGCGTCATCTCGTCCGGCGACCGCGGCTTCAGCTTGTCCTCCTTTCTCTGCTGCATTTGCTGTTGTTGTTGTTGTTGTTGTTGCTGTTGTTGTTGCAGCTGCTGTTGCTGTTGCTGTTGCTGCTGTTGTTGTTGTTGCTGCTGTTGCTGTTGCTGCTGTTGCTGCTGCGGATCCCGGGGCGGACGCTCCCGGGGCGGGCGGTCCTTCTCGTCCCGCTTCAGGCGGTCCCGCTCCCACTCCTCCTTGCGGCGCATCCGCTCCTTGTCCCGCTCGCGGTCCCGCTCCCGCTCGCGCTCCCGCTGCCGCTGCTCCCGCTCGCGGTGGTCGCGCTCCCGCTCGCGGTCCCGGTGGCGCTCGCGCGGGTCCCGCTCTCGCTCGCGCTCCTGAGGAAGAGGAAGAGCAAAACAAACACTCTTAAGAATCCCGTACGACTGTTATAATAGAAAGTCGGCTTAAGTAATGTGGCCCTACGGCAATTCACTCTCTTTTTCGCTTTAAGGAAAGCGTCTGTACATGCTTTTAAGAACCAGTAATCCCATCGCTGATAGCATGAATTATACACGACCTTTAACGGTATGGCACAGTGTATATTTACCATACTCTACAGTGGTAGGATATGTTTAATGTTACTCCAGGGTAATGGTAGGACATGTTTAATGTTACTACAGGGTAATGGTAGGACATGTTTAATGTTACTCCAGGGTAATGGTAGGACATGTTTAATGTTATTACAGGGTAATGGTAGGACATGTTTAATGTTACTACAGGGTAATGGTAGGACATGTTTAATGTTACTCCAGGGTAATGGTAGGACATGTTTAATGTTATTACAGGGTAATGGTAGGATATGTTTAATGTTACTACAGGGTAATGGTAGGACATGTTTAATGTTACTCCAGGGTAATGGTAGGACATGTTTAATGTTACTCCAGGGTAATGGTAGGACATGTTTAATGTTACTACAGGGTAATGGTAGGACATGTTTAATGTTACTCCAGGGTAATGGTAGGACATGTTTAATGTTACTCCAGGGTAATGGTAGGACATGTTTAATGTTACTCCAGGGTAATGGTAGGACATGTTTAATGTTACTCCAGGGTAATGGTAGGACATGTTTAATGTTACTCCAGGGTAATGGTAGGACATGTTTAATGTTACTACAGGGTAATGGTAGGACATGTTTAATGTTATTACAGGGTAATGGTAGGATATGTTTAATGTTACTACAGAGTAATGGTAGGACATGTTTAATGTTACTACAGGGTAATGGTAGGATATGTTTAATGTTACTCCAGTGTAATGGTAGAGTATGTTGACTACATTCTACAGTGGTAAATGGTAGAGTATGTTTATTATACTGTACAGCAGTAGGGCATGTTCAGTGTTATTATAGTACAATGGTAGAGCATGGTTAGTGTTCTTACAGCAGTAGGGCATGTTTGGTGCACTTACAATGGGGTAAGGGGGATAGGGCATAGGGGCCTCCGTGTACTGCACTCTGAAGTTCTCGTACTGGCCTCCCCTCCAGAGAGCCTCCATCTCGTAGTCGTAGTACGGGTCGGCGTAAGGGTCCCTGAACACCAGCATCATCCGAGAGAGAGAGAGAGAGAGAGAGGGGGGGGGGGGGGGGGGGGGGGGGGGGGGGTGGAAGACCATTAGCATGCTCAACACAGGAGACACAGCCAGCGAGAGCGGCGAGGCTATTACAAAATACTGATTTCACCCAGTGACCTCGAGGAGGAGGGAGAGGGGGCCGCTATTTATAGAAGACGCACCGATCAAAGAATCTGCACCTCCATCACGGGGGAAGAAATGAAAACTGTCGGAGGATTGAGATTTGTTTCACTCGGCGGGTCTTCCAAGCTAGAAACGGTGCAGGCAGCCTGTCAAAGTATTTCCACGGGCATCCCAAGAATTGAAGTCACTTACGACACCACGTATAGCAACAGCTATACACTTTAGGAGGTAGGTGCAGTGAATTTTATGGTTCGTGACGTATAGGCACGAATGGACAGATTATAGTGATGACTACTGGGAAAATATTATTGGTTAAGGGTATTTGATTTACGGATCCTTTATGGACAGATTTCTTTAAATCCTGTAAAAAATAATAAAAGTAATCAGTCCTGTAATGAAGGCTTAAAGCCATAACTGTGGCAAACAGCAGTTGTGGGGTCGCGCTTAAGAGTGTTGATACGTTATGGCCTGTTAAAGAGTTTCAGAAGAATAGGGGTGAGAACTTTCGATTTTTCTCCACCGTTAACCGTTGGTGATCTCTGGTGAAGTAAGTAGCAGCACTCACCCGTAGATTGGGTCTCTGAATTCCATTTCACTGTAAAGGAAGGGAAAACATGCCTGTTGTTAGCATTGATTTTACAGCACAAAATCGTATTATAAAAAAGATATATATTTATATATCTTATTATAATCAAAAAAATCATCACTTCTATGCTTTTGACATACACGGTCACTGCTAGTCCTAGCATCACCCCATAGTATGACTAAAGTACTGTTAAAACAGTAAGAAAGGGTGAGGGCGACACAGCACAGCAGAAACAGAGTCACAACAGAGCATGGTTGAGGTGCGTTTGATTCAAGCTCCCGCGCAACTTTAAACCGCCCAAATCGAGTGCCAAACTCCTAACCGTTCTTCTTCCGCTTTCATGCGACACCGTTTGTGACGCACGTTTGGGGGGGGGGGGAAAGGCACGTAGGGCCCAAGCACCACTTACTCTCGGATCTCCCTGGTGATGCGGTAGCTGCGCTCGCGGAAGAAGTCGTTCTCCTTGTCGAAGTCCCGCTCGTCCTCCCCGATGGTGACGTTGAAGCGCTTCTCCTCAAAGTCCGGCTCTTGCTCCTTCCGTATGGTGGCTTTCTTCAGCACCTTTAAGGGACGGGGTGAGACTGTGTCAAGGGGATGGGGATCGTGTCGACTTCCTCGTGTCTGCGCTACTCCGCGATCACACCGGTCCCCCCTCACTAACACAACGCTATAAGACACCAGCTCCTAACGGGGAACGTGTTCACAGCCCACGGGCACGGTGAGTCCACCTCCGTGAAGCCACGGTGCTTAAAAGAACAACAAAAACACACACGACGATGGACGTCATGGATTCAGACCATCAAGGAAAACCTGAGAAATCTATGAAGCTGTCATTTATTCCCCATGCATTCTGCTCAGAGTAATCGCAGGTTAGAGCGGTCAGCTCTCTCCCCTTCGCTCCCTCTTACACCGTGCGCAGGCAGCCAGTGTTTCAGGCATTAGCTCATTTACAGAAAGGTCCTATTTTCTAGATATGTTTTATTTCTTTATTTAACTTACTTAACAGTGACAGCTTTTGAGATAATTGTTCTATGTTTGATTGCTCTACGTTCTATGCCAATATAAAAAAAAAAAATACTTATTCATTGTTGAAATCAATTCATATATTTTCAGTTCTCATCCGTGCATTAAAAGAAAGTGCAGGTAACATTTCCACGGTACCTCAGGTGGTAATGCTCCATCACGTTTGAAATATATTACACAGTGAATGTTGTGCTGAAGCTTGACGTTGAAAAAAATATATATCTCGCAAATCAAATCGCAATCTCTGTCAGAAAAATCGCAATTAGGCATTTTCCCCAAATCGTTCAGCCCTAAGTGCTAGAGCGGGTTCGCCGTTGGTTCAACTCGCGAACCTCCTAAGAACCGTTGGCGTTCCCCCACGGGGCTAGACAGCCGACGCACGTCGTCGTGATGTACGTCTCCGTTTACCCAGCCACGTTTTACCCCCCCCCCCCACACACACACACACACACTACAAAGCACAGCGAGCGGGCCATGGCCCGTGCCAACTGAAAGCACTGTGACCTTCACCTCTTCCCCGTTCTTCACTCGTTTAAAAAGACGCGCCTGACGTCTTTTGGCAGAGCACGCTGACACTGTCACTTTTTTTCAGCCAGCCAATCAAAATGAATTCAAAGGCCCGACACAACTTCTTTTTTTAAATATGAAACAGTAAAATTATATTAGAGGACAAAGGAAGACTTGTCCTAGACCAAAACATCTAACCAAAATACCGGTAACCAATGGCACAAATGTTTTTGGAAAAAAAGGGCTGAATCCTAAAATGCACCAGTGTATTCAAAAAGTCAAAAGGCAAAAAGTATAAATAGGCCCTTGGTGGGAAAAGTCATCGACACAAGATTCTGTACAAGAAGGCCTTCAGCCCTTAGTCATCAAAGACATAAAACACCCCCATACTGAGTAATTCCCTTTGGGGGTTCAGGGGTCTTCACTTGTGGTAATAATGCACTTCTATTCTATAATAATGCACGGAAGTGACTCCATCGGGATGAATCAACGTTACACCCCTCAATTGCTACCCACCAACTCCCAGATCGAAGATGATGATGGAGCAGGGGTTCTGGTGACCTCACCGGACTATTTTTGGGAGAAGGACCAGAGGAAGCCAGCGGCCCCCAGACTGCCTTTAATGTATTTGAGTTGCAGTACAAGTCAAACGGAACACCCACCCGCCCACTCCCAAAGGCATCACAGAGGAATCTGCTTTCAGTCATTATACATTTATATTGCTCAGTTCTTCTACTATATGCAATACAATATCCACTCAATATCGCAGTTTAGCTAAAAGAGCTGGATGAACCTTTGTGACTCTTCCGTTTGCTGTTTTTATGAAGGTGTTTCAGAAAGCATGATAAGCGCTGGGTGGAGGAGGAGGCGTATGACGCGGGTACCTCTTTAGCGTGTCGCAGGCCTCGCTCCCAGGCGCTCTCTACGGGGGGCTCCACGGGGGGAGGGGGCGGGGGGAGCTCCTCTACCACCGGACCACCCTGACGGAGAGAGACAGACGGAGAGAGAGAAGATTCACGTAAGAGGTGCACCTCGAGACTAACAAACCGAAACACATAGAAATGCATAGCCTGAAGCATGCGCTACCAAACACTGACGCACAAAGACTCCACGTGTGTCTGTTCAATCAGGCGTCCGTGTGTGTGTGTGTGTGTGTGTGTGTGTGTGTGCGGGTGAAAGGAAGAGACGGCGGGTCCAGGAGTGAGCGTGCGGTGCCTACCCAGGGGTTGTTGGGCATGAGAGGGTGCGGCGCACCGGGGGGCGCCCCGTTCGGGGAGAAGGGGTCGGGCTTGGTGATCAGGGAGTAGTTGCCCTTGTCGTTGACTCCGGGGTGGATGAAGCGGCAGTTCATCCCCCACGTGCAGTTGCCTGTGGACACACACACGGGACACACACCGGCGTTTAGAGACCGTCCGGAACGGACGTTTTAGAGGGGACGGCCTGCCGCAAATAGCAACGGAGCAGGGGGACGTCAGGTGGCGTCCGTAGGAGGTACGGAGAAGGAACGAGGCGGAGAGAAAGAGAGAGAGGTGAGAAGAGAGAAAGACAGGAAATTCAGGGGACAGCAAACGGGGGGGGGGGGGGGGGGGGGGAGGGAGAGAGAGAGCTAGTGGAAGTTACCATGAAAAGACGAGCTGGAATGACCCCTAATGAAGCTTTGTTCTAAACCATGCTGTCAATCTCTAGAGTCAGGTGTGTTTCTACTTCCGTGTATCATGTGGCATATTCACATGTGTCAAGTATTGCAAAAACAATTGGTCAGTTACAATGGGAAATATACTTTGTTGAAAAATGTTAATGTACGTTTTAAAAGAAAATATACTCAATATCCATCCATCCATGTAACTGTGAAGACGGAGGTCAAACAGTTGTCGTCATAACCGTATATAGGAGAACCAATTAGTGATGAATGGTTCAGGTAAAGGTCAATCCCTTTCACTTGAACAGTTCAGCTCAGATAGAAAGGACAACACTTCCCCCTACTGCTCACAACAAGTTACTACAACCGGGGCGTTGCGAGGCAACCTGGAGGTGTTCATTTAAAACACCATGCACAGAGCGGTTCCACCTCATAGAGCAGTGCTGGCCCATGTCGTGCAGGAGGAGACAGTGTTGCCTAGGTGTGTTTGGACCCACGCTGACTATCGCAAGCCGAGATGCCGAGTTTTTAAAGCATCTGAGCCATATTGACAAACCCACGTTAACGAGTTTTGGGGTGTGTGTGTGCGTAAGTCGCACTTATATCTGATGAAGAACTTGTACGTGTGTGTGGTGTGTGTAAGAGCCACCTACCTTTGATGAAGAACCTGTGTTGTGTGTATGTGTGCGTAATGTGTGTAAGAACCCCCTACCTTGGATGAAGAACCTGTGTGTGTGTGTGTGTGTGTGTGGGCGTGTAAGAACACCACACCTTTGATGAAAAACTGTGTGTGTGTGTGTGTGTGTGTGTGCGTGTGTGTGTGTGTGTGTGCGTGCGTGCGTGCGTGCGTGCGTGCGTATCCAGGTGTGTAAGCACCCCCTACCTTTGATGAAGAACCTGCAGACGGGGCGGGGCCTGATCTTCCTGTCCATGGGGTCCTTGACCTCGCCTTCCTCCAGGTCGTCGTCCTGTTGTGGAGAGGGAACACAGAGTTCACCCTTGACCCACGGGGGAACGATCTCCACGCGGCCCCTCGCTGTCTAAACAGCGCGCTGACCCGGGACCGTCACGTGACGTTTTGAACACACACAAACACACTTTGAACACCCCGAGAGGGGACGGACCACGAACACAGAAAAGGGATGATGACTGGATAAAAGAACCGAACAAAATACAGCCTGGAGGCGCGTCGGGTTCTTTCTGGTGCAGCATCATCTCATCATCATCATCATCATCACACACGCATTGTGACTTGACCTTGCCCGCGCTAACCAAGAGCCATGGCAACGGATTACCCTGCCTCACTGGGGACGCCCTGTAAGCGTAAACCTGACGCACGTCCGTCGCACCGCCCGACAGACGCCCGCAGGCTACATTTCTGACACTTAACGTGCAATTTCCCCGACAAATGTGACAGGGGAAGGTTTGAGAGCTTTAAATAGCTCAACTTTACATTTGGATCTGGTTTATGCTCTCGTTATGGAAGTAGCATTTACAGATGGCGCTTTATCATGAGAGCTTCCGTCTAATGAGCATGTCATCTTTCTATCACCCCCCATGTTCCTCTGGCGGTATCAACGATTCAGCGAAAAACACAATGTCTGCATTGTACTGGGGCTCGCCACAGGCACGAGGTAAGGCAAGGGATGATATCAACCATCTCAAACCATACTGCCATGGAGTCCAAAATAGCCTCTACTTAGAGACATTAGACGTTCATCATTAGTCACTAGCAGGGAATTCTCATGCGCTGTAATAAATAAATAAATATATATATATATATATATATATATTACTGTAATATATGGTTATTTTTTTTGCCATAAATGCTGATCTGACCGACCTAATATTTTGTTTTTCTCCTCTGATTGACGGGTGGTCCCACACCACACCATTAAAACGACCCACTCAACTCGGTCTCCAAATGAACGCCTCTCTACAAGAGCATACGGGTTAACAGACGGTGGGAGGCCAGGTCATTCTAGGGCCAGATCGATGGCCCTGACCATGCAGTCAGTCTGTAAACTAACACACTCATCCCGATGCCTGGGATCCAGTCAGCCCCTAACTGCTCCTCACTGCTCCACCTGTTATCGAATGCCCCCACAAAACGCCCCATCCCAATCCCCCCCGCCCCGACCAAGCCAGGTCCACCCGGCTGAGGATATTAAAAGATTGTATATAAGCCACGCTACAACAGTGTAGGAAGTCCTGTTGATAAATTCTGGTCAGCCAGGTAGAGCACTGTAGAGCACGGTGCTGTTCCTGCTGCAGTCTAGACATACACTGTTTACACATCATGCGCCACTGTTAACACCGTCAAATGTTTTCAAACAGCTTAAAAAACAGTAAGAGCAGTTATATTTGCTCATTCACTTATATCTTAGAAATAAACTTAAAACTGTAACCATGGCATCCGGGATAGCCATTGATTCCCACCCTAACCGATAAGTAGACCGACTACTATTGTGGAAGAGTTAAGACTTCAGAAAGATGCCACACTAATCGGAGACGGGCCTTTTGAGGACAGGTCGGTGTGTTGACAACTCACATCTATCTCTCCTTCGTCGATCTCGCCATCGTCCTCGTCTTTCTTCTTGTCGCGAAAGGAGTCCCTCCGTCCCCTCTCCGGGGTCTTGGAGTCCTCGGACTTTTTCGACTGGCCGTCTTTGTCTGAAGGAGGGAGGATGCGCTTCTTCTCTTTCTTCTTGACGCTGTCCTCCTCCCCCTCACCCGCAACCAGCGCCTTTCCCTCCTCCTCTTCCTCGTCCTCCTCTTCCTCGTGGGCAGGGAGGCTGGGTTCCTCCGGGACTTCTTCGTCGTAGTCCAGCTCGTGCTCGTCCAGGTCTCGGGACACGGACGACGTCTCGTCCCTCATCTCTCTGGCCATGACCACCCTCCTCCTCCTCCGCTGCTCCTCTTCCTCCTCCTCTTCGTCGGCCTCTGGTGTCTTGACCGCTGATTCGGCAAAAGGCTCCTCTCGGTCTTCATCGAATTTCCCCACCTTCTTGCCTTCCTGCAGCTGCTGTACCTCTTCATCCTCTTCTTCCCCCTCGTCAGATATGTAGGTCCTCCCCTGGTCGGGGTCCGAGTCGGGTGACTGAGGCGTCTCAAAGGCTCTGTGTTCCTGTTCTTCTTCCTCCTCCTCCTCTTCCTCCTCCTCCTCCTCCTCCTCTTCTTCTTCAGAGATGTTGCCCTGAAGTCCGTCTCCGTCCATCAACACAACAGGCTCGTCTTCTTGTCCCATCATCTCTCCGTCCCCAGCCAGCTCCTCTTCCTCGGGGTCAGACACACACTCTGGAACTACCTCGTCTTCCTCCTCTAATTCGGAGTCTCCTCTTCTCCTTCGACCCATTCTCTCTTCCACGTCGTCCTCCAACTCCACCCTCCCATTCTCCTCGTCGTGCACAAGCTCACTGTCGGAGATGAGGCCACCATCATCTTCATCGGCAGAGTCCAGCAATTCGCTGTCAGAGAAGCCCTTCTCCTCTTCCTCTGGGGACTCGGGAGACTGGGTAGGGCTCTCGGGAGTATCCATTGGAAAGTAGTCTGAAAACAACAATAGTCAACAGGAAATTCAGTTAGACCCTCAGACAATGCAAGCGGAAAAGTACATGAAAATTTACATTTCATACCAAAATAAACAAACCCGTTTAACAGCGTAAATCCACTCACGATTTAATGAATACATTCATATGGCAGAACAACATGAAAGGCCACAATATGAATACAAGTAGCCATTGGTTTAACCGTGCAAAAAGCACCGGAAAAACCTATTGGCTTATTTTATTTTACAACTATTCAACAGTTTACTGTATTGGATATACGTTTCTAGATTAGGCCTTTTTCTGCACGCCAAAAGTGGGACTAAGTTATCTCCGATTGTGATCTGACCTTAACATTTTTAGAACGACAGAACTATTTCAATCTTGGAAGCTACAGTGGGCTGTAGTTATCACACATGAATTAAATGTGCAGTTCTGGGAAACTCTACACTTGACAGTTTGCAAACGCTGCCCAGTTAGCCAGTCCAGTTGCTACTTGCTAGCTAATATGCAAGCTAATGGACGTTCGTTAGCTCACATTAGCTAGCTAACAACACTTAGGCCCAAAAACTGTCAGCGAACAGCCAATCATTTTACTTAGTTCGGATTCAATAATATTTCAAATCCACTGTAATACGCATCAACAAAAAGTTTCTAAAAAATATCAACTCGAATACCAAATGCATACAGCTAGCCATTATGGGATTCTATCGGCTACGAAGCATGCTCGTCTGTCTTTCATTAACAATGCAACCCTCTCTTCTCGCCAAGTAGCCGCTAGCCATCCAAAATGCAAAATATGTGCAGTCACCTTTCGCACCTGAACCTCTCTGAAGACACGGTTGCTGCGTTAAGAACTACCCAGTCTCACTCAACTCGTTTTTGTAAATCTATTATAAATATTTGTAAGGTTATTTTATCTGCTACGATGGAGAAAATACAAATTCAGGCCATACAGCGAGAGCGGCCATTACCGTTACGTCATCAACATAGGACAATCTAAAAACCGCGCTTCGCGCGAGGTAATAAATTGACAGCCTTGACTTTTAGTGCAGATTAGTGATCTAAATACATTTCAGACATGAGTACGTTGGGAGTATTTTGCATGATACATTGAGAATGTATTGAATGGCATGTTGAGAAAAGCCTTGAAATTAACATATTTTAACCAATTAAGCGTGCAGGCATCTAATTGTCAGTTTCTCCCGGATTTCTTCCTCCTTTGTGATAAATTCAAATGTTTTATCTTTTTAGAATCGCAGTGAGGGGGTGTGCATGAATGATATGTCAAAGTAATATCCCTTATAAAAATGTCCTTATTTGAACACAAGGGGGAGACTTGAGCCGTGCAAGAGGGGAGGCTATTTGCAGTTAGTGCATGCGTTTTATTACGGAGCGCACTGACCAAGACAGGTAGTGGAGGTACTGTTCGGGGGACTGAAAAGGCGCGTAGCCTACTGTACGCATACTTGGTCTGCAAACCTTTACATTTGTTGTGGTAAATAAATACTTTGCTTACTTACCAAGCATTTAATCGTTAAAAAAAACAGTTCATTAATTGAGCAAAAATAATTAGGTGAAGTCTGAGCACCATTGAGCAACGATGAATACAAGGTAGGTTTTATTTTTTGTACAACCTGTCGGAAAAATGCCAGGTCTAGCTTAAATGACAGAAGATGAGTTACCCTCATTAATAATCCTATGTTGTAAATGGACTTGCTTTATCCACCAATTTGCTTGTTGTAAGCTCTTGTTTTGCGATCGCCAATCATCCCAAAAAATGTAGCCTATAAACAAAATCTCAATATGACCAGAAACATTTAAGGTTATTGCAAAATGAATGTTTTCTTTCGACTATTTCCCAGGAGAATCAATAGCAAATTGTTTAGTATGGCACAAATAGGCCTACACCCTACGATTTAATGAATCAGTGTTGTTTTGCGTTTATTTAAGTTGTCATCCTCAGCTTTATGCAAGAATCGACAAGATTGTCGCCCTTGTGTGGCCTGACCCAATCGTCCTTTAGAATTTTCCTAAACATGGTTATTTCTGTTTGTTGGTTTTCTAACATATTTATTTTTATTGACATAAAAAATTATTTATAAAGTGCTAGATTTTTGTTTAGGTTTTTAGGTAGACGTCAACCAAGAGGTTATTGTTTAAAAGGGCATCCTTCATCTTTGGAACACCTGTCTAATGGGACATGCCAAATTGGCTTCATAAGTTGTAATTATGCCCACAAGGTGTTTTTTTCCAGTTTCTATTTGGTCCCAAACACAAACACTAATGTTACTTTCCTAACCCACTCTCTCTCTCTCTCTCTCTCTCTCTCTCTCTCTCTCTCTCTCTCTCTCTCTCTCTCTATGTCCATTTCTCTTTCCTGCTCTCCCACTCAATCACAGACACGCACGCATGCACGCGCGTGCACACACGCACACGCACACGCACACGCACGCACGCACGCACGCACGCACGCACGCACGCACTCACTCACGCACTCACTCACTCACTCACTCACTCACTCACTCACTCACTCTCTCTCTCTCTCTCTCTCTCTCTCTCTCTCTCTCTCTCTCTCTCTCTCTCTCTCTCTCTCTCTCTCTCTTTTAACTACCATGCTTGCAGACACATGCTGGGTGTTTGAAAGCTAAAATGTCTATCCCACACTTCCGTTATCACCACGGCCACTGCAGACAGCGTGACGGAGCAGCAGTGGATCAAAAATGAACTCTGGAGAGCCTTCAGAGAGTCATGACAAACTGGCCTGCTGTGCCACGGGGATTAGCCAACCCACCAACTACATTCAATAGAGCCACACAGGAGCCACTGCACCTTCATCAGCTGAAAAACAGGCCACCGAAAAAACAGTATTTAAAATGAAATTGCTGGGAGTAAAAAGTAAAAAAGAAAAACAAAGAAATACAAAAGTAGCTGGAAGCTTATGAGCTTAGGAGTTATGTCCCGATTCCGTCAAAATTGAACTGCTTTGAAAAGTTTAAGTAACTAGCGTGTGTTTCTCAAGTGTTTGCTGAAAGGCTTACAGTCGAGTGCGCCTCGAAATCCGTGCGCGTTGACCCTGGGGCCGTATAGGGACTCTCAGATCAGATAGCGTGTCAAACGAGACCTTCTGTGTGTGTGTGTGTGTGTGTGTGTGTGTGTGTGTGTTTATGTATCAGGGAGGGAAGGGAGAGGTCTGATTGATGGTGGATTTGAATTTAATTACTTTTTCATCTCGTGTCCACCTCAATTTATTAGAGGCAGCTCTCAAGAGAGGAGCCCTATGCGCTGCAGTGAAAAGAGCAACAGATGTCAGGACGGTCCTCACAAAGTGCACACTGATTCGTTAAGCAGATAACGTTTGAATTGCACAGGCCTGCCTTTTTAAATTCACTGACCTTTTTGTGTTTTGAACAGTGCAACAATCTAGGCTGCGGGCAATGGTCTGTGTTAGAGTGTGTGTGTTATACCATTCCTTAACAGAAATACTAACAAAAACACACACTTCATGAGTTTAGAGAACACCCACGCTGTGTAATTTAACACTATTGTACGAGTTATTTTTTTTAAGTCAGTAGTGATGAAATCATTTTGTGTACCGAATGCACTGAAATCTTTTGTAAAGTTGTCCTCTACGGCATTGCGGTTCCGTGATTTGAATAATATCTGCCTAAAAGCCCATCCACGTAGGCTCTCGGAAATGGCTGTTGTTCCATTTTGAGTGTTCACCAAACAGGTGTTCTGTGTTGACTGACTGGAGACCATAGCCACAGTTTATCATTAAGCACTGGTGTTCCTGTCACAGTAAGCCTGTAGCTAATTGTTTGACTTGCAATGCCAAGCAAACAGCAGTTAACCTTCAAGTACGAGGTAGACGTCAGTTTGTGTGTGTGTGTGTGTGTGTGTGTGTGTGTGTGTGTGTGTGTGTGTGTGTGTGTGTGTGTGTGTGTGTGCGCACTTTAAGTGTGGATGTGTAAACGTCCGTAGTGGTTTAAGTATGATTTAGTCACGGGACGTGTGATGATAATTTTGTTGTTGTTGTTGTTGTTGTTGGAAGCTCTTTGTGTGCAGATGTGTGTGCCTGCATCGGACTCAGTGTGTGTGTGTGTGTGTGTGTGTGTGTGAAAGTATTAATCCAGTCAGCTGTATCGTGTATCCTGTATCGTGTGTTTAGGTATGGGCTTATGTATAGCCATGTGTTTTCCATGATAATGCGGTAATTAACACCCTACTGTGAAATTATCTCAACCCAGCCAGTACAAATAATATGGCAATATTCATCCAATTACACTGTTTATTTTCTCTTCTTTTTTCAGCTGGTTCAATCGACAACGGAATCTGAGTCTGAAAGAAGCCTTTATCGAGAGCCAAGTGAATAAATTAGCCTCGACGTGTTAATTCATTTAATGTAATTACAGGCTGGTCAAACAGCAAGACTGATTTTTAAAGGCAAGACCATCTCACTGGCTGAATCGATATTGTTTGGAAAGAAACAGAAGCACAGCAACGGTGACAAAGGAAGATTATTGTTGGCTACCGAGGAAAACCCCACATATATTCATTTATCCAGCCTACTTTATCCTCAGCTGACAATTTATGGGTCTCTCTCATCCTTGTTGGCAATAGGTCTCATTCTAAATATTTACACCCAAAGGAAAGTCTTTCCAAAACGGACAGTTGTTAGGTTGTTCGCCATGTTTCCACAAAATAAAAACTTGAAATGAGCGCTGCAAAACAACATCCTGCTATGAGGATTTGACTGAACATCAACTGAAAGACCAAGTGTTTGCTGAAAGGCTTACAGTCGAGTGCGCCTCGAAATCCGTGCGCGTTGACCCTGGGGCTGTATTGGGACTCTCAGATCAGATAGCGTGTCAAACGAGACCTTCTGCAATTAGCTTTGGAGAACGGTTCCTCTGCGCGTCGAAGAATGGTTTGAAAGACACCTAAGGAGCCGAGGTTTTTCTTCATTATTATTTTTATAATTCATTTCTCAATTATTTCTAGGTTGTGCACCATTGAAATTACTCCGTGAGAAGTGCAGTTAATCAGTCCCACAAAAAGAAGTATATTGAACCGATCTGTCATGTGTGTCTACGTGTTGTTTTTGAGAGCACAGACATCTGTCTGTGACTGTGTGCATGCACTGCAGTGTGTGTGTGAGTGTGTGTGTGTTTATGTATCAGGGAGGGAAGAGAGAGGTCTGATTGATGGTGGATTTGAGTTTAATTACTTTTTCATCTCGTGTCCACCTCAATTTATTAGAGGCAGCTCTCAAGAGAGGAGCCTTATGCGCTGCAGTGAAAAGAGCAACAGATGTCAGGACAGTCCTCACAAAGTGCACACTGATTCGTTAAGCAGATAACGTTTGAATTGCACAGGCCTGCCTTTTTAAATTCACTGACCTTTTTGTGTTTTGAACAGTGCAACAATCTAGGTTGTGGGCAATGGTCTGTGTTAGAGTGTGTGTGTTATACCATTCCTTAACAGAAATACTAACAAAAACACACACTTCATGAGTTTAGAGAACACCTACGCTGTGTAATTTAACACTATTGTACGAGTTTTTTTTTTTAAGTCAGTAGTGATGAAATCATTTTGTGTACCGAATGCACTGAAATCCTTTGTACAGTTGTCCTCTACGGCATTGCGGTTCCCTGATTTGAATAATATCTGCCTAAAAGCCCATCCACGTAGGCTCTCGGAAATGGCTGTTGTTCCATTTTGAGTGTTCACCAAACAGGTGTTCTGTATTGACTGACTGGAGACCATAGCCACAGTTTATCATTAAGCACTGGTGTTCCAGTCTCAAGAAGCCTGTAGCTAATTGTTTGACTTGCAATGCCAATCAAACAGCAGTTAACCTTCAAGTACGAGGTAGAGGTCAGTTGGTGTGTGTGTGTGTGTGTGTGTGTGTGTGTGTGTGTGCGCTTTAAGTGTGGATGTGTAAACGTCCGTAGTGGTTTAAGTATGATTTAGTCACGGGGCGTGTGATGATAATTTTGTTGTTGTTGTTGTTGTTGTTGTTGGAAGCACTTTGTGTGCAGATGTGTGTGCCTGCGTCGGACTCAGTCTGGTAGTGTGTGTGTGTGTGTGTGTGTGTGTGTGTGTGTGTGAAAGTATTAATCCAGTCAGCTGTATCGTGTATCCTGTATCGTGTGTTTAGGTATGGGCTTATGTATAGCCATGTGTTTTCCATGATAATGCGGTAATTAACACCCTACTGTGAAATTATCTCAACCCAGCCAGTACAAATAATATGGCAATATTCATCCAATTACACTGTTTATTTTTTCTTCTTTTCTCAGCTGGATCAATCGACAACGAAATCTGAGTCTGAAAGAAGCCTTTATCGAGAGCCAAGTGAATAAATTAGCCTCGACGTGTTAATTCATTTAATGTAATTACAGGCTGGTCAAACAGCAAGACTGATTTTTAAAGGGAAGACCATCTCACTGGCTGAATCGATATTGTTTGGAAAGAAACAGAACAGCAACGGTGACAAAGGAAGATTATTGTTGGCTACCGAGGAAAACCCCACATATATTCATTTATCCAGCCTACTTTATCCTCAGCTGACAATTTATGGGTCTCTCTCATCCTTGTTGGCAATAGGTCTCATTCTAAATATTTACACCCAAAGGAAAGTCTTTCCAAAACAGACAGTTGTTAGGTTGTTCGCCATGTTTCCACAAAATAAAAACTTGAAATGAGCGCTGCAAAATAACATCCTGCTATGAAGATTTGACTGAACACCAACTGAAAGACCAAATCTATGGACCAGTAACACTCAACACCCATTCTCCACTACCACGTATCGAGAGTAAACGAGACAGAGGGAGAGAGAGAGAGAGAGAGAGAGAGACCCCCCACCACCACCACCACCCCCACCCCCACCACTCTCCTCAGTCATGGCGGACAACGGCAGCTCAGCGCCCACCAACATCTCCCTCGGCCCCGGGGACGCGGTGTCCGAGTCGGTCGAGTACCAGGCCGTGTCGGTCTTCCTGGTCCTCCTGGTGTGCGGCGTGGGCATCGTGGGCAACGTCATGGTGGTGCTGGTGGTGGTGACCACGCGCCACATGCGGACGCCCACCAACTGCTACCTGGTGAGCCTGGCCATAGCCGACCTGACCGTGCTGGTGGCGGCGGGCCTGCCCAACGTGTCCGACAGCCTGACCGGCACCTGGGTGTTTGGGCACGCCGGGTGTCTGGGCATCACCTACCTGCAGTACCTGGGCATCAACGTGTCATCCTGCTCCATCACGGCTTTTACTGTGGAGAGGTGAGTGTCTGGAGGGAGAAACAAAGCAATGGAATATGCATACGAATAAGACCACTGTGATACGCTGTACATACTAAATTTGAAGATCATGATAGCGCTTTGGTAAGGCTGACTGGAAATGGCATTGTGGCAACATCTGTCACGTTATACAATGTAACAGGAACAAACACACTACCTAAGCTAGCGAAAAATATGTATTATTAGACATTAAGAAAAACAATATGCCACTGAGTAAAATACTGCACGTGCTACGCATGTACCATCCGAGAATTACCATAAATAAACCAAACGATTGCGGTGACTCAATGAAAATGTACTGCATCCTTAAAACAACTGTTACCGGAACTGAGAGTGACAAGCTTTTTTTATTTATTTGGCCAGACATTTAATTAATTAGTTGTAAAGGTCTGAAAGGCTCCGGATACACAGAGGGGAAATTAGGCCCGTCAGCCGAGATTTTCAACATGACAAATTGACAGGGAAAAAAAAAGTTTGTTTATTTCATTAGACACGTTATGTTATGCCGACAAAGCCACTTATGAATACCCACCCCCCCCACCCCCCCACCCCTCCCCCCGGCTGGTGAGTGAATGATGTCTCATCCGCCGTAGCTGCCGGGCCCACCTGCCTGAGTCATAATGATGGCGACGGGTCGCTGTGTTCTCTGAACAATTCATTACGACAATTAACACCTCATTCATGTAGAAAAATGTTCATTACGCCTCCGTATTCTCGTTGTTCCCGTCCAGATGTACATGACTAACAGCCACTCTTTGTCTTTACCTACTGTTGTATCCAGAGCCAATCATCATCCGATGGGTGATTTAACGGGCTTCAACTATGTATTCACACTGTATCAGGGGCGTAATTTACGGAGGGAACACAGTGGAAATGTCCCCATCAAATTTTCAGAAGGCAACATTGGACCCCTTTTGAGGATCTGTGCCATTACTAACTGTGCCCCCCCACCTTTGAAATCAAAGGTCCGCCCCTGCACCGCGACGCCATTAACCCTCTCCTCTCCGTCTCCCAGGTACATTGCCATCTGCCACCCGATGAGAGCCCAGACGGTGTGCACGGTGTCGCGGGCCAAGCGCATCATTGCCGGCGTGTGGGCCTTCACATGCGTCTACTGTCTGCTCTGGTTCTTCCTGGTGGACATCCAGGTGAGCGCCGACGGGCACGTGCAGTGCGGCTACAAGGTGTCGCGCGACCTCTACCTGCCCGTCTACCTGATCGACTTCGCCGTCTTCTACGTGGTGCCCCTCCTCCTCGCCATCATCCTCTACGGCCTCATCGCCCGCATCCTCTACCTCAGCCCGCTACCCAACCAGCCCGACGCGGGGGGCTCCGCCGGCAAGACGGGCGCCACCACGCTCCGCCGGAGCTGCCGGGAGCCCGCCGACGGGACCAGGGGCCAGGGACGACCCAAGAGCGCGCTCTCCTCCAGGAAGCAGGTGTGTGTCATAGAGTAACCACCCCCTCTCCTCCTCGCTCCCTCCCTCCCTCCTTCCCATTCGCACTCTCTTTTTCTATTCACGTTTATCTCTCTGTAATTGCGGTCCAATAGGTTTTGGTCCAATCTGACCCTATTCCAGGACTGGGCTCTCGGTGTGCACTGTGCTGGGAATTAAGGTTGTGATAGGCTCTCTAAACTGTGAAGGACATGTTATCTATGGGGCCCAGATAAGTGGTTTTGCTGTTTGAGTAGCAAACACAGCCTGGCTCTTATGAATTACCTCAGGGTAAGGAGGTTGAAATGGCTTCTTTCTCCCCCCTCTGGCTGAAATGAGGAAGGGGATGTTGGGGATAAAGATTTACGTCAACGGAAAGTGTGGGTCTATCACATTATCGCGCACATTCTCTCGTTTGGTGTTTGTGTTCTAAGGCTGTGTTTGTGTAAAAGCCTACATGCCAGGTCAAAGATAGGGCCAGCCTTTTGTACTCAAGTATGTATCTGAGTGTTTTTATGTAACGTTTTTGCCTTTTGAAATAACTGGGTGGTTTGTTGGTTTAAAAAAAAACAACTAAGGAAAGTAATCAAATTCAGTCTCAATTGAACTGAATTATTCATCCTCCTTTTTCACAATAATGGCATTCTTACAGCAGTTACGCTGGGAAAGTGACCAGAAATGGCAGTTTGATTTCACACACCAGGAGTGGTGACTGTTTGGAGTTCACAGAATTTAACTGTGAAATAACAATACTTTCACTGGGGTTTCAAAGTGTGGCTGGCACCTTGTTTCAACATCATCCAGAAAGTTGATTACTATAAATAATAATAAATTTATTGTGTAGTCGCCTTTCTAGACACCCAAGGTCACCGTACAAGACATAGAATATACAGTTAAAACAGCACAATATACAATTTAGGATGCAATAAATATAGGTCAGGCACATGGGAATTGAGGCAGGGGACATTAACGAACATCACAAGATTACAAGGGTACAGGGAATAATACAACAAACACGTCATATCAAGCATCATAATGACAAAGTTTGTTTAAATAGATGAGTTTTGAGGAGCTTTTTTGAATGTTGATATGGTGTCAGACTGGCTGATACAGGGTGAAAGAGCGTTACAGAATCTGGGAGCAGAAGAGTTGAACGCCCTGGCACCCATGGTCTTGAGTTGAAAGGGGGGCGAGGTCAGGAGGCCAGCTGAAGAGGACCGAAGGGAGCGGGGGTGGGATGTCCTCCTGAAAGAGGTTGGACAGGGAAGAAGGGGCCAGGTTATGAAGAGCTTTAGGTAAAGATAAAGGTTTTGAAATCAATCCGGTATTGGACAGGGTTGATAATGGTGGCTGAGTTTTGGATAACTTGGAGCTTGTGGAGAAGCTTGAAGGGGATTCCAGAGAGAACACCATTGCAGTAATCAATCCGGGAAGTGACAAAGGCATGTATCAGGACTTCAATGCTGCATTAGGAGATTGATGGATGGAGTCTCAGGATGTTATTGATGTGAAAGAATGCAGACCGGGTGATGGCATTTATGGAGAGGATGTTATCAATTGTGATCCCAAGGCTCTTCACTTGAGAGGACAGAGGAACAGAAAAGCCATCAATCGTTATAGGGCAGTCATAGGGTTTGGGCAGTTTGGACTTGAAACCCATGAGCATGACTTCAGTTTTGTTCCCATTGAGCTGTAGAAAGTTCTTGCTCATCCAGCTTGAAAAATCCTGGAGGCAGCTGGTGAGGTATGTTGGGTTGAAGGCAGTGGGGGGTTTGGTGGAGAGGTACAGCTGGGTGTCATCAGCATAGCAATGAAACCGGACACCATGATGAAGGAGGATCCTTCCCAGGGGAAGGAGATACATTTTGAACAGGAGTGGACCCAAAGCTGACCCCTGAGGTACACCTTGTAAAACAGCAGAACCCTTGGACCTATGTCCTCCTAACTGAACAACCTGTTGTCTGTCAGTGAGGTATGAGGTAATCTAAGACTGAGCAACACCAGTTACACCAATGCCAGCCAGGCGTTGCAGCAGTATTGAGTGGGAGATGGTGTCAAATGCGGCACTAAGGTCCATGAGGATTAAGATGGTCAGTAGTCTGGAGTCAGCTGCACAGAAAAGGTCATACTCTTCTGTGCTTAGAATAAACAACAAAGAAACAAAAACATTTTTTGTTCTTCTGCAGTTTTTGTATGAAAATGAATAGCATTTCATTTATGATAACAATACATTTATTTAGTTCCAGCTTAACAGTAGGGTTTGAACACTGTTCAAATTCTTCTCTGCACTGCCAATGTTATCTTTGCCAGCAATTTGATGACGGACAAATTGCGATTAAAATATTCTGTGTGCTTGCTTGGGTCTGCCTGCTGTGCCAAAGGGGTGGGACATGGATCTGTCCCCATGTCCCAATTGGCTCCATCATATCAGGCTAGACCAAATCAATCTCTCGTATGTTTTATTATGTCCTATCCAATCTTGATAGCGCGCTTTAAACAAATAGGCTACGTCACAAACAAAATCCCCGTCGTACATTTGACAACACACTAATATGTCGCCGATTTTCTTTACTCACTACTTCCCTTTTATGGGAAATTACTTTGCAGGATAATTCTGTATGTTGCACCACCGTGGACATGGGAAAAGTGGGGTCTTATGTTACACATGCAAAGCACGACGAATTGGATCACAGGCGCTGAACAAATGTACCTGAAGGTAGAGGTTAGGGTTTATCTGAGGTATTATCAGTGTTCCTGTGGGTGGAAGAGGAAAGCCATTAGAAGCCTGTGAGGAGCTCACAGCCGCCGCTCCATAACCACTATCGATCAATATGCCATTTTCACACAAAACACACACGAGAGAAGATCAGCACCACGTGTCCCCTGGAAAGGGTTCAAGTGACCACCACAGAAAAAAAGAAAATGCATGTGAAAGGCAAGTTAACTAACCCGCTTGAAAGGAGCATGCCATACTTGGCATACCCTTGAAACATGTTTGTGAACAAAATCGAACATTTCAGTCCAGTAGTAGTTGTAATAAGGCAAAAGAATGCTCCATAGGGTTTTTCTAGACCTTGTTTGGACTATTTTGTTGGGTTGGAAAGTCTTGCTAGTTATGGTGTTTTGTAAAAGTTACACAGGTTCCCAAGAGACAAACAAATTGCTGTTCTGGTACTTCAAAAAGTGTGTTTTCCAGCTGGGGATCCAACACCTTTAGGCTGGCCCCTCTGTTAGAAACCGTGTGCTCTCAAGCCCAGCAAGGTAGCCTTTACTTGATGTGAAAGGGCACGCTACAAAGGCCTACTACAAATACTGATGCAGGGACAGACAGACAGAAGCACAAAAACACACAAACACACACAAATGCACTGAGATGCAAACACTATCTTTTTATGTCTCCAACACACACACAAACACACACACACACACACACACCCACACACACTAATATGTAAACACCACATTTGCCATATACTGGAAGCCTCACACAGCTCTTCTGGTTGACTGATGTTCTGGGGTGAACATGAGAACCGTGATGACGGCAAACAGCCCAGTGGCTAGCCTGCTCACTCGGCCGGGGGAAAGTTAAAGGTGAGGCGCGTGGAAGGTGACCTTCTGTGCGCTTAACTCTCTTTGTGTGTGTGATAGTGTGAGGAAGTGTGCGTGTACGGGCTATCTTGATCTAATTTATGAAATTGTGTTGTGACTTTTAAATAAAGTGTGTGTAAATGCGCGTGTGTGTGTGTGTGCCTGTGAATGACGCACACACACACACACACACACACACACACACACACGCGTGTCTGATCCCTAACTAGATAATGATCTAAAATGTTCAAGGAGCTTCATTAAAGAGCAGTGGATTTGCATAATTTGATTTGGGAGGGGGGTTTTACATTGAAGGGTTCTTAACATGCTCTCCCGCTCATCTTCAATAGACCCTTCCATGGTTGCTCATCGCGATTCCTCTCAGCCCATTGATTGGCTGATACCATCTAATAAGGTTCGATAAACCTCTGTGTGCTGAAGAATGGCACTTTTAGGCATGAAGATTATTACGGTGGGGATGAAGTGCAGCGTTAATCTGGTAGCTTCCCGCTCCGTCTGTGATCCTCTCTCAAGTGCTTGCTTAGAAGGAAGCTGGCGACGGCGACCGGGATCGCCCGGAGAACCGCTATCGAGCCTGTGTATCCGAGCCTAAAAACGGGACGTCACGCCTCGACGGACAACGGGCTTTGTTCTCCGTTTAAGCCGACGCGGGAGGTCGCCGCCGGCGACGGGCAGCTTTGTTTTGGGTCGTGTTTGTGTCACAAGGCGCCGCGGAGTGACGCTAATGGGATGCACATTCAAAATGTCACCGCGATCATTTTTGCCGGCCTCATTACCAGAGCTTGTGTGCGGTAATTAAAACCCACAGCTCCCCGCCTTTCTCCTGTTCAATTAAAAGATGTGTTGTGCTGGGGAGGGATTTTTCTTTTTATTTCACCTGCTGGCGTTGCTGCTGTCAGCCATTCAAGCAGCTATTCGGGCCCTTATCTCAAATAGCATTTAGCTACAGAGAGTGGTGTGTGCATGATACCTCCCACATCCACTCCCCCCACCCTCTCCCCCCTAAGCACACCCACTAAAACCGCCCCGACTCTGGCGTCTGTATTTTGCTTCTCAGCTGTGACCAGAAAACTGCGCAGGGAGATGAGCAGCAAGTGGCTCGGCTGAAAAGAAGGCAGTCATTTCCTGATGGAAAAGAGGACACTTTTGTGCGATGTGTTCAGGCGGAGGGGTGAGGCGAGGTGGGAGGGTGAGGAAAGACGAGAGAGGAAAGAGGCGGAGAAAAAAGGAATAGGGAGCTATATAAGAAGAGAAAGAAAGAAAGAAAGACAGCAAGAAAGAAAGAAAGAAAGAAAGGCAAGCAAAAAAAAAAAGAAAAGCAAGGGGGTAGTGTCAAGGGCGGGTGCTCAAAAAGAGCGATGGGGAGGCAGGCTGTATTGTCGTGGAGTGATAAGGATAATCGCCGCGGGGATAGCACCAGTGTCAGAGGCTTTACCACAATGTGTGCCTTCACGTCGCCATGGTCACAAAGCCTGGGCTTGCCGGTTAAATGTTAGGCTCCTGTTTATCGTTATTTTCTTTCTTTCTTTCTTTCTTTCTGTGATTGTAACTCTTTGTGATGAAGAAAGACATTTAGTTTGGATGCACACAGATACACGTGTCCACACACACACACACACACACACACACACACACACACAAACACAGATGTGCGCTCCCCGCCCACACACACACACACACACACACACACACACACGCACACACACAGAAAGTCTATCAAACACACTCCCACACTTTGGGCAATGGTAATGATCATCCTAAATACGACGACTGCGATAGCGATGCAATTAGAGGTAATCAGTGAAACATCACATTATCGTGTTAACGCAATATTGTTCCAGCCGTTTGGAGGCCCATCTGGTTGTGCGTGCACATTTGTCTTACAACTCAATGAGGGATTTCCGGGACTGTTGGGAACTTCTCGGAGAGGGTCGGAGTTGTTTGAGCGGTGTGGCACGAGCAGTTCAAACACCAGGCCAACTGTTAAAGCAAATCCTAGTTATACAAACACGTAAGCCCGTCACCATTCTTCCAGTAACGACAGTTATACACAGTAATACCTATTCAGGACGTTGATCTATAACCCCTATGAGTCTTTGTTTCCATGCACTCCTGTTGACTTGTGCTCCTCTGTCGTGTCTTACAGGTGACGAAGATGCTATCGGTGGTGGTCATCCTCTTCGCTCTGCTCTGGATGCCCTACCGCACCTTGGTCCTGATCAACTCCTTCGTCGCCACCCCTTACCTGGACGCCTGGTTCCTCCTGTTCTGTCGGACGTGCATCTACGCCAACAGCGCCATCAACCCGGTCGTCTACAACCTCATGTCCCAGCGTTTCCGCGCCGCCTTCCGCGGCCTCTACCGGTGCCAGCGGGCCGACGGGCACCAGCGGACCCTGTCCATGCTGCAGTCGGGCTACAGCGGCGCGGCCCGGGACCCGCGGACGGCCCAGCAGAACGGCACCGACAGGAGGGGCAGGAGGGTCCCCGTCACGGAGACGCTGAACTCGGACTGGAAGGGGAAGGACTCCAGCCCCATAGAGGATACGCCCATGGACCCCGATCACGTCAGCCCCACATCAGCCAATGGTTGGAAAGGGGAGGATTCCTCTGACACCACTTCAGCCAATAATGTGGACGCTGGTCATTTTCTGGCCAATGGCAAGAATGAAATGGATATGATTGATCGCTTTTTGGCCAATGAAAAGAATGGAGGGTGTGAGTTGTCGTCGGCCACTGAGGGGGCAGGAAAAGAGGCCATAGATAGCACGTCAGCCATGGATAGCAAGAGTACGGACAATGCGCTAACCTCCACAGCCAGTGACAGGAGAGCTAACGTTCACATCGTCAACTCGTTGCCCAATGACATAAAAGAAATGAGCATCGGTGAATCCTCAACCAATGAAGATCGAACGGAGCCGCAGGTGGAAGACACGTCAGCCAGTGACAAGAAAGATACGAATTCTCGAAAATCCACTTCAGCCAATTACATTATGGTGAGGGAGGCCGTGGACCCCGTGGGGGCGGACACAGGAAATAAAGGCCCGTCAAACGAAGACACAAACCCCGGAGAGGAGACGGTCGGAGTGGGCGTGATCACGTTCACGCCTGGACAAGGCCAGAGATGTGACAAAGGTCTGGTTCATACGGTGGTCTAGGAAAGACAAGCGCGTCTTCTTGGTAACAGGAGTCATCGCTCAGAGTTCAATCCCGAGGTCATCTGGACACCATGTAAACAATACTGTAGTACACTGTATTATATTTAAAAGAGGGGTGAGGGGGGGGAGGGCAGGAAGATTAGCAGATGATAAGTGACAGTGTGGGTTAGCCTGCGTCGCTAAGGAAGGCTCTGTCAGCACCGCAGGATGTGTAATGTCGGACAACAATTTTTAACCCTCGGTGGTTCTCATCAAGTCAGTAACATTGAGAGCAGACTTAAGGCAGTTGTATTGATAGAACAGGTGAAACGTCCGTGGTTTTTACACAAAGGTCCTGCACGCAAATATGATTAATTTGAATGAAGGAAACTTCATTTTTTACCTTTATTTTATCAATAACCTATGTAAAGATTGGTGACTTCTTCTACATGGACAGTATATAGCATATGTGCCGTGTGTGTGTGTACATATGCACACATACATTCCTATCTCCCAAACACTTTATACACGTTTGGAGAGTGAGGCAAACAATGCCAGAGAAGGAGAAAGGCAGACGAGACCAACTTATTGCAAACCTTGTATGTATTTATATATTTATTTATAAAAACTCCTGTTGAGATCCAACCACTTGTCGTCAAGGAAAAGCCCACTCTGCATGTGCAGCACTTGGCCTGACAGTCCCCCCTCTCCTCACCCTCACTCCCAGTATAGTCATTATCGTAACCAAACTCCTCCACACACTTCCACTGCCCGGCCCCTTGTATTTTGGCCCTTTGTGTGTGTGCGTGTGTGTGTGAGAGGGGGCGAGAGCCTACAGTTTGTTATAAGGCCCAGTGGGGCACTTGGATGTTCAGAGAGAGTTCACCACACAGTCAGCTTTTATGAGCTGCAGCCTGCACTGTAGCATCATTAGGAATGCTCCAGGGGACAAATCTAACGCACCCCGCTTCTCTCCTCCTCGCCCCGACTCACGACCGACAGAGAGGACAGAGCCGAACGGAGCTCCACTTAAACATTATGTGTTCCTCTGGCAGCACACACACACACACACACACACACACACACACACACACACACACACACACACACACACACACACACACACACACACACACACACACACACACACACACACACACACGTGCATTCACACACACGCGCACACACACACACACACACACACACACACACACACTCACACACACAAAGAGCTATCTGTCTGGCCCTGACATACTGACACGTCTTCCAGTATGCCTAGGGACAGCACTATAAAAGCAAGTGACATTTGCCTCTTCATCAAAATGCCAGTCCACGTCTCCAAACCAACTGCCCATCTACTCAAAACAAAACAATGTCTCTACCTTCTGCTTTGTCTCGGCGCCGCGTCACGTAGGATGTTATGAGGGGCACGCAATCTGAACCATTATCTGCAATCACTCTGAAACATGTCCGCCGAATACGGCGCTTGTAATCTTGTTTGCTCGAGTTGTGAGGTTTCTTATCGTTTTTTTTTTTCAACGAGGTAAGCGTCATGAATTATCCATGGAGATTTAGATGGGTTGACTGAATGTTGTTCTTGTGTGCTCTGAGTCCTCATGACACGGGGGCAGCTAAAAACACATAGGGTACATGCACCTGCCGATTCGAAAACCACGTCGCACCAGCTTCAAAAGGAAGCCAAAACAAAGGTCTGTTTGGCGTGGACAGAGATCAGGATGCACCACGTCTCCATTCCTGACCACCAGTCAACATGTATCAGAGGTTGGCTCCCCCAGTTCTCCGCTTTTTGTTTGTACTCCCATCATTCGTCTATTGTACATTTGCATTTCTACTCCGCCAAAAGCCTCGACGGCGGAGGCGAGGCCGCCAGCGTGGGCATAATCTAGCGGTTAACGTTTTCCCTGCCTGCCAGGACTCGGTTGTTGTGTTGTTGTCGGCCTTCAGTCGCGGCAATGGAATGAGAAGTCTGCTTCGTTGTGTGTATATAAGCCTGCTACGCAACTGTTGGTTTTGCCGTTGATAATTATAGTGTCGCTTAATTAAAACTGTCAAAGCAGAAATTGCGGCAAGGCCAATGCCTGGCGGATGGCAGTGAATGGATTCCCTGATGGATTTGTGTTTTGTGTGCGTGTGTGTGTGTGTGTGTTTGTGTGTCGTGTCTGGAAGCTATGACTTTGCTGTCATAATTTGGATGTAAAAACCTGTTGGCTACCTTGATATTGTGTCATGGCTGATTTGTTAATCCCGGCTTCAAACTGTTTTTGATTTGTGGCTGTAATCCTGTGCTATTGAAGCTTTTGAATGTCAACTAAAATGGGCCCTCGGTATTTGAAATTGTTTGTAATTTAACAAAAATGCACGTTCTGTACTGTGTCTGTGTTGACAGTATTTTATTTTCCCAAATTTCAATAAATCTTTTGCCAAGCCAGTTTTCTTTTTGTCCTAAAATAAATTGTCACTTTCAACAATGTGCATTAACATCAACACACTAACTGACAGCTGCCACCTGGATGTTTGATGAATGAATAATTAACCGGGTTTTTTGATTTTGACATCTAACTTGATTTCAAAACCCAACAAAAACATTCACTTTAACATTTGAGCTATTAATAAAGTCAACTTGTTGAGTCTGAATATGATGTTAGGAAATACTTCTGTTTTATTTAGACTGGCATCAAGTCAGACTATATTGCTATTATACCTGAAGAAAATGTGTTTTATTTTAAACGGCATCTGTTGTGTTGTTGGTTCTTACTTGTTTGCCCATATATCCTAGAGGTTTCAGCATTGGGATTCACAATCAAGTTCAACAATAACAAATCAATAGTTTGACATTTATTACTGTTAAAATTCCCTTCTGGCTAACCATAAAACATAAAATATGAACATACATTTATAATCTGTGTGACAACAATAATCCTTCTACATGATCCCAAAATGAACCAGGTGTGGATCTCACTGATGCCCCCACAGCCCAGCACGGTGCTACCAGGGACAGCCCAGCACGGTGCTAGCAGGGACAGCCACAGTGCTAGCATGGACAGCCCAGCACGGTGCTAGCAGGGACAGCCACAGTGCTAGCATGGACAGCCCAGCACGGTGCTACCAGGGACAGCCCAGCACGGTGCTAGCAGGGACAGCCACAGTGCTAGCATGGACAGCCCAGCACGGTGCTACCAGGGACAGCCCAGCATGGTGCTAGCAGGGACAGCCACAGTGCTAGCAGGGACAGCCCAGCACGGTGCTACCAGGGACAGCCCTGCACAGTGCTACCAGGGACAGCCCTGCACAGTGCTACCAGGGACAGCCCAGCACGGTGCTACCAGGGACAGCCCTGCACAGTGCTACCAGGGACAGCCCTGCACAGTGCTACCAGGGACAGCCCAGCACGGTGCTACCAGGGACAGCCCTGCACAGTGCTACCAGGGACAGCCCAGCATGGTGCTACCAGGGACAGCCCTGCACAGTGCTACCAGGGACAGCCCAGCACGGCTAGCAGGGACAGCCCAGCACAGTGCCACCAGGGACAGCCCTGCACAGTGCTACCAGGGACAGCCCCGTTCATGTTACACTGAGAGGGCCAGTGAATATGAGACGCTCCTTTAATCAGTTCCTCTCTGACCTATCGACGGCGGGCATCTTTCCCCGCCTCCTCCCGCCCGCCGCGTGGCAGGGTGATTCCCCAGCGTCTCTCCGGGTGTGGATGGCGGCCTGGCGAAGAGGAGATGTTTGCGCGAGACAAGGAGATGGAGGGATAGCGGCAGATGAGTTCCTCCGAGCAGAAAACGAGAGAGAGAGAGAGAGAGATGGAACAAAGAAGGGAGGGAGGGTTAATGGCTTGGAAGGAGGGGGGAAGAGAGATAATGAGCATAGTCGGGTTGGAAGAGAGGGGGGGCAGAAAGAGATGGATTGGGAGAAGAGCGAGCTAGAGAGAGAGAGAGAGAGAGAGAGAGAAAGAGAGAGAGAGAGAGAGAGACAAAGGAAGGCACACACACACATCCAGTTCCTTATCATATTCTAGCCCTTCAACAGACGTCGATTTGTTCCCTTCTCTGATGAAACTCTCTTATCAAGGCTAAATCTCTTTCTGGCAGAGCAAAAAAAAAAAAACCTTCCAGCTGAAATAAACAATTTTTCTGGGGCGGGTTGTCTGACAGGCAAAAAAAAAAAAAGCACCGTCTTCGCCATTGGCCTTTTCAACCTTGTTACTGTTGTCAGTGGGTTGTGCTCCCTTAAACGTTTCACATTCCCAAAGCCTTGAGGAGCTCCATTCGATTCTCGCGTTTGAGGGAAGCGGTCTTGGCGCTAGGTCTCTTGGTCCGTGCCCTCAGACGGGCACAGAATACGTTTGAGACCGTGAATAGAAGTGTGACACACCCTTTAACCCCGTGAGCTTCTCCCTGGAAGGCTGTTTCAGCGGGTGGCCTGTGGTGGTGCCAGACGCTTCACGTCGCCGTAATATATACAAAGTATCAAGAGTTGTCATTAAGGAGCGTCATGTTAAGGGAAACCATTTTTATTGTTTTGTACAATTTTTTTTATTATCAAGTCCTATTAACCGGTTGTGAACGATAAGGAATAAATAAATTCAAAAATAATAAGCAGAAAGCTATTCCACCTGGCTGCATTTCCATATGCTAATATGTCCTGAATACTCTGGAAATCTGAATTGTAAATTATCATAGGCTCTTTAAAACACCAACCAATATTTAAGAGGTTCACACTGACCATTTGTTGGGGAAAATGAACGAGAAGAGTATTTCGCATGAGGAGTACTTCAATTCTAATTCAAATGGACCACTCTCCTTAACTCGTATTATTTAAAGGCTCTTTCAGTCCAGGATGGACCAGCTCCATGTCCCCATTTCATCTGAAATGAAGCCTGCACGTTGTTCCAACACAATGGAGGTGTGTGGGGAGGGGGGGGGGGGGTTGAAATAGCCCTGCCCACTCACCAGAACCCCTCCGTGAGCCGGATCAGCTTACCGTTTCAGGCACTGTGTGTGTTTGGAAATGTCTGAATCAGATTCCCAGCGGGTGTGTGTTTTCTGTGACACACCTGGGAAATCTCAAACCCCCTGAGGGCTCGGTGACACCGTTCATGCGGACTCGTGTGATTGGGCGGATCAGGGAGAAAATCGGTTTGTGCCCCTGGCTGCCAACATGCATCCTCTATGAAGGCTGTTTTGTCAATACACACCTGGTAGCGTTCATGTATTCACTCCTGAAACCGAAAGCGAACGGCAGAAGAGGCCACCACTGAATCTGCGCCTCGCCTCTCCTCTCCTCTCCTCTCCTCTCCTCTCTTCTCTTCTCTGCTCTTCTCTCCTCTCCTCGCCATCTCCCCTGTGGTTATTATGGCTGCCTGATGTCTGACCAACTGTGTGTCGAAATACCACAGAGAGAGAGGGAGAGAGAGAGAGAAAGAGAGAGAGGGAGAGAGAGGGAGAGAGAGAGAGAAAGAGAGAGAGGGAGAGAGCGTGATAATGTGTGTGTGAAAAGAGAGAGCCGGTGACAGAGACACCGAGAGAGACTAAATAAAGACAGACACTGCTAGGAGGAAGCCAAGCGTGAGCTGAGTAACTCCCTGCTTCAGTATGCCTGGCCTCCCCCTTTCATGGGATTTGATACTACGTTCAGGCAGGGCTGGGAGAGTAGGGGGGCGGACGAGAAGGGGTGGCGCTCGGTGCCAACCTGGCAACCCCTGGTTTTTTTGGATGCTGCGCGTAGCACCACAGTCAGTAATTACCTGCTGCACCGTGTCAGTTCCATTAGATATGCTCCGGCATGGGGGTGTCGCGTTCACACCCTCTAGGCCACCCGTC